>QVOB01003128.1:0-13050 GCA_014839585.1 Pseudomyrmex concolor | reverse complement strand
CATAAACTACTGTAAATACAGATTATCTTTAAGAATGACTGCACAAATGCACTATTAAACAATTATTGGTGAAATTACAGTCTATGGCCTTTTCCGCATGGCCATAATATCCTCATTTACCCTAATGGAGCGAACTGTTGGAAATGGAACATCAATAACGGTGAAAAAAACGTCATGATCTTGTCACGAGTTACAGTATTTCCGTATTGGATCGCTCTTCATTAATTCATAGTGCTATACAGCCAGCGTGATTACTCTACTACAAATAGTTGACATTTGTGTCAATCATTATGCGCAATACGCTATCATTACGTTCTTATTTGTATGTATCTTACTATACATGTACATATATGTGTATGAAATTATTCTTCATATTGACGTCACAGAACCGCTGCAAAAATGATTGAAGAGCATTGCCGCAAGTGTATTGCTCAATTATTAGCTATGCTTGACATACTTTTCAATCTCGACCTCATAATCGACTTCTTAATTATCTTATGTAAAACAATTTCACGGGATTTAAACAGCAAAACATTTTTGCCGGAAATATTTATTATTTGTATCGCAGTGTTCGTTACGCGACTCGCAATTGTGCTATCAGAAAATAGAAGTAAAATCAATAATCACAGAGAACGCAATTAAAACAATCGTTCTTTATCACTTACTCGTACATATCTAGTAGTTGCATCATCTTAATGCCACTATGGATGTTCAACAGTTATGATGTTACATGAATATACATACACCGTTAATATTTGACATTGTCGCACTTCAATGCACGAACAATATTCTATCACTTGAAACCTTGCATAACGATCTATATATTATTAATTTTACTCAAGCAACTTGAATTTCCTACATGAGTTTCTTTCTTTTTTTTTTTTTTTTTATTATTATTCAACATTTATAAACTTTTATGACAGGATTGATGACACTTCACAAATAATTGATGCAAAGTTATTATATTATTTTTATAACAAGCGTAACGAATAATAAATGAATGTACATACATTTGTTATATACGTACATTTATTATATTATACAATTTACACATACGTGTAATAATTTAATTATGATTAAACGAAACTTGAGTCTCTTGAAACCTCATTTCTTCTGTAGGCCGCGGGCATCACGCCCAGCTCGTATTTTTCAAGACAATCATTCTTCACGCACCTGCACGTTATGAGCGAGCTCGTCGTTACGAGGGCAGTTTGTACAAATAGCTTTTCACCCCGTTTGTTTCATTTTTTCTTTCCCTTTACCAAAGACGTTTAAAGCTCAGCATGTACGTTATGATGCACCATCCATAATAACCATCGGTTTTATATACGTCATTCGCTTTGTGTCGTATAAAAAAAAAAAGCATCATTGCACAGATTCAAGTTTCTCATACGACGCGCGTTTATTGGTTAATATATACCGTGACGGTTCGCCTTACGAAAAATTATTCTTCATCGTGGGGGTGTGTTGCCCCACGACGCGGGGAAAGTTACTAGAGTTAATTCTCCGATATTTATAACAGAAGTTTGCTTTACACATTTATGCGTCGGATGTGTCCGCATGAATATAAATATTTAACGACGCGGCGATTAAAGTGCCATTACGCGCGACATTAATGAAGTACCCTATCGTTATAGCAATGCTGTGCGTCTATGCGCTCATTAGTTTTACAGTTCTTTGACGATATATGTATAGAGACAGGCCTAATGAAACGAGAAGGATTACGAATTTATGCGGCGGAGCATACGCGCGAGGCGCAGCAGCGCGAGATGAAAACACGGCGGTAATTCCCTCGCGAAAGCATAGCGGTCGGACGGAAGCGGGAGGGAAAAAAAAACGAACTGAAAAGCCGCGCGTCTATCCCATCGCTGAATACGGCAAATCCCATCTTACGTCAGGAAGAAATAGCGACGCTACGAGCGCAGCCGTCGCGATGCCGACGCGGAAATACACGGCGTCAAAGGCTTACGAAGGGCTAAGGGTGTAGCTGGTGTGCTTGCGCGGAAACCGACACCTCGCCGCGTTTCTCGCCGTGCATGCTCTTTTTCAGCTCGCGCACGTTGCAGCGGCTTCTCTGAATTCACCGGAGGAGATTACACCCGACGCGCTGAAAGCGCCAAGCACGAAGTAAGCCAATAAAAAGAAGAGAGAATTTCCAAGATCGCGGAACGCTCCTTCGTTTCCTTCTTTGTCCGCTGTAACACCGTTTCCGCTTCTTCAACGTGGCAACGGAAATTCGGTCGAGCACTCTTCAACTTGCGGCTCTTCATTTTTCACAGCGGTTGGTTCTCAAATTATTTAATATATTTAATAAAATCGCTTTGTGCAGAAATGTGCGCATATCAAGTTTTTAGTCAAATTAACAATTATGTACTCGTTAAATTCTTTCTTTATTGTTTTATGGTCTTCCTTTTTTATACAATTTTTTAAATATTAATATTTTAAAAATATCACATTTAATAATGACTACGTAATTAGCAAAAGCACGCAAAGTTATATCAGCAGGCAAATCGGAAGTTCAATCTTTCGCATACTATTGATACATTTCGTAGTCGAGTTCTCTTTCTTCTTCTCTTCAACCTTTCTCAGTTTCCTCCTTCACTCATTCCGCGGTAGCCCAGGAGCTTTGCTTAAGCTAAGCTTAAATAAGCAAACTGTCGCGCAGATAGGTAGCTTCGACCAACGTTTCCCCGCCCTCTTCATCAACTCCGTCCGAGCTCCGGAACTTTTTGGCGGATAGTCTGTGCTAACTGCCGAGTTAACTTCCGCTCGCAAGGAATATTGCCGTAAATCGTCGAGCAAAGAAGACGCGGATTCTGTAATAATGTCTTGACTGTCCGTTAAGACCGAAGATAAATAAGTCCGGGACCGCCAAAAACTTGAAAGCGACCGACTGTCTTTAAACTTAGAAAAAATACGCGGAACGTTATTTTGTGCCAACAAACGAGTTTTTTGTTTTGATAACAATTTATCGGTTAAGTTTTATGTCCTGATTATAAAAGAAAAAAAAAACATTGATTACAATACATGTTTATATTAACAAAATCAACGTTGCTTGTCTATAAAATAATATCCAATTGTTTCGCAATTTGAATTTCAAATTACACGTGGTATTATATTAGTGATTGTAAAATTTTCAATCGCCTACTTTGAGCGAAGTAATGTGATTACGTTAATCATTAAATCGATCTGTTCTCTCAGGCAAGCTGAGAAGTTTATATTAAGATAAATTGACATGCTATGTATATATAAAGTAGCACCGATTAACGCGCGCTTCCCCGCTGTCTTCATTAGCTCCATTTGCAATTAAGAAGTCTAGCAGAAAGTCGGTGCCAAGTATTGGATTATATTAGCGCGTGCTGCGGTGAGATAGTGAATAAAGGGAGAATCTGACTCGCGATATTATCCGCAAAGAGAAAGTATGTTTAAAATGAAGAAATGACATTCTCTTTCTCGGTTGTAGTAATTTTAACATTTTACAACTACGAGTAAAATATATTAACAATTATATTTATTTATAAAAAGTTCACAATTTAACAAGTTTGTATATAAACAAACTAAGAATCAGATTACATCACAAAACGCGACAACGACGACAAGATAGAGTCGAAGCAGATACGATCTCATACAGACCATTCGTTTATTTGACGCATCACGTTAATCAAACATTTTGAATTCTTTGCGTTATCGTTTTCTCATCAGCCGACGGGAAAACCGAGAAAACTACGGAATAATCACAGAAACGCCGATAGAATCGCGAACAAATGCCGATCCAATAATACCGCAACGCCCGGGGGAATGTAGAAAAGCTCTAGTTCGGACGACATTGTTCGGCCATCGACGTGCAGACGTGTTTCCGTAGAAGCGCCCCTGCGGTAAGATTTGTAGAATGCTTCAAGCCTCAGTCTTCAGTTCTAAGTGTCCTTTCTTGTATAGTCCAAGTTCTGAGAACGAGAGACATCATGGAATACATAGAAAGATGTGTAAGAATTGCAGAGAAGAAATTTTTTTTCCTTTAATATATCGATAAATTTGATCGAATATACCGATGAAATCTCTCTGAAAGAGCGTGTAGAATCAAAGAGATTTTGAAATATGATTAGCTGACAAGTAGAAAAATGCTAATAATATGTTTATCCGTCAGAATGGGCGCAATCGCTTGAATTGTGAAAGAAACGTAACACACCGATCACGTTTTATGTAACACACAGTTTTCTCGAGTGTATCGTTATCGAATGGCAAGAGCACGATACGATCGTGGCGTGTGTAAGTAATGGGCGCATTACTGCGCTCTCTAGTGAGCTACTCGCAGCGAGGATTATGAACGCTACAAGTATTGCATACGCCCCGCCGTACATAAATGATGCACGCGGCACGCACGCCACTCAAGCTACCACTGCGGTCAGAATAGCCTGAAATATTTAATGACCGCGTGATTATTTTGCAGCAAATTTTACCGCGCTTCTCCCACATTGTGCGCCACGTGCCATGCAAAAGTATAAATCGGTTTGCAGCTTATTAAATCTGTTTTATATATAATCGCCATCTATCTCGTTTTTTCACGCGCGCACGCATGAACAAGGCGCGCACAGTACAATTTTTATGATCGATAACGTGTTATGGATTCTTCTCGCGAACATCTGCCATTCATTAGGTTCAATGTCCGCGCCAGCTGGGTAGCAATCCCTCAAGTTTCCGTCGACGAATCGCGAGTGTAACAAACGCTATTATTTATTCCGTTTTTCAGATTCAATCCTACAACTCAATTACAATCTGTTTTGCATACCTTCCTGCGACAGCGTATTAGATTGAATCTTAATTGCGTTCAATCAGAGATTAAATTTCGCGATGCTGAGAGTGAAAGAAGAAAAAAATAATTCTTAAAATAGCACTCGAGTCTACATTGCATAATTGTATAAAATTATTTTCCCTAATTTTTTAACTATCGTCGGGATGACGGGATAAACATTTGGTTATTCTCCAATAACAATGAAAAAGTAAGGAATCGCGACAAAATTATGAGAGATGCGAGAAGAGAGAAGAATGCGCGCGTGTATTTTTCAAATTAAGTTTCAAGTTAAATAAAACGTTTTATCGATGAAACTGTAATGGCATTCCATGTTTTTCCGACGATTCAGATTGGAAGGAAGTAACGTTTGTCGAGATGAAGAAAATTCATTTAATAACGCCCGTGTTTATTTAATAAATCGGTCCACGCTCCGTTGTTAAAAGACCAAACAGCACGTACGCGGGAGTAAACGCGTGACGTGGCAACCAACTAGATGCAATTTTAAAAATCGACAGTGTTCCTCCATTAATGGAGAAACACATCCTCAAGCGATTTTGCGAAAAATCAGACGGAACGCACGCGCGCTATACGTACAGCGAAACAGCTGGAGGGCTAACCGGGGAAACAACATCGCGGGGGACTTCCCCGAGATAATATTATCTTTGCGGTCCTTGTCGAGCTTAGTGACTCCGATGCCGGGTTTAAGAACCGAGTCTACACCGAAGAAGCCCCGTGCACCGCTGTTTTCATCCGTAATATTTGGACTACTTCGAGAACTGCGACATTTCACAAGCTCGGGAACGCAGATTGTCCTGTTTTTAGGAGACCAATAAAAATATCGGCTACACACCGGCGATGTGTGTAACGATCGTACACAGAGACACTTCCATGCGTTTAGACGTAGTGTTGTAATCGATTTTTTTTTTTTTTTTTTTTTTTTATAAAAACCACTTCATTAACTTATAAAAAAATTAGCATGTATTTATAATTTAAATAAACTCCCGTTTGAGAAGCTTCTCAAATGATCTTGTTCTCCACGTATGTTAAAAAGTCTTTTTCCAGAGTACGTTTTAAAAAATTTTTGCCGTCGCTCATTGTTTATTAAAAAATTATTAACAAAAGAAGTTTCATAAATAAACTCTCGTTTTTCGCTTTTTGTACATTTGAGAATTAAATTAAATATCTTGTTTGTATCATACGTTATCGTGCGGGACTTTTTCTCACTTTCTTTCTGAAAAAAACTTTAACTCAATCTATGTTACTACAATATCATGATGTACCACTTGATAATGCACATCGCTTGTCAGTGTACGTTCCTATCGCAGTTACGTATTATAGATTAGGATTAAGATTTTTTCGAGAAGAGATGCAAGGGAAGGAGCGGAATCATCCTTTGTCCACATCGTATACGATAGTGTACAAATAAAAAGAACCGTAAAAAAGTAGTTCACAAAAGAATCAAAACTCTGTGTGATATTCAGAAATTCGTGCAAACGCATGTTGAAAGTTCAAAAAACCTCTTTCAAATTATCCAATCTAGTCTGGCACAGAACTACATAATATACTGTTCGAGCGAAAATGTACGACTGAAGTAACCAGAACAAAAGTAAGCTCTGTAATATGTTGAATATTATTTGTGTATAACACATCATACATATGTGTGTCTAAAATATACACGATGTTGGCAAACGATGGTCTATTTATGAAACTTTTGTGCAAACTTTTTACTAAATAATGAACGACGATTAGAATTTTTTAATTGTTACTCAGGAGAATGATTTTTATAATATATTTTTATAATATCTGTGAAACAGAAGATCAAGGAGAAGTTTCTCTCGAATGGGAGTTTTATCATTTACTCTTTTTCTATTGTATCATGCTGTAATAATGTTAACATCGTAATTGCATAATGTACCTATAAAACAAATAAGACAATAAAAGTTTTATTCGAAAATACGCTGTTCCCATAGCACTTAGTTATTTTATCGTTTGGAACAATTGTTTATACATAAAGCACCGACGGTTCACGTGATTTCTACGTTAATCGGTGCAGCCGTATAGCTCGCGAACGCAGCCGAAGTTGTCTATTAACCGATCGAGAGCCGCAATAATCGAGTGGAAGTTTCGCCAGTTCGATTAGTAGGCGATTAAACCTAACCGCGAAACTCGAAACGCGTGCGTCGGCCGCTCGTTGCGACTTAAAGCTCCTTTAATGACGGCACAGAAGAGAAATTACACGCTCTACGTTCTGCTGATGTGGGTTAACGAGCGGGAGAGATACGAGCAAGGGAACGAAGCGCGCCAAGTATATCGCGCTTCGAATCTGAAAAGTACAGAAGAGCAATTCAAGCGTAAAAGTTATGGGCTCCATGGGATCTTTTTCCGTGAATTTCCAGGATCAACCAATGCGTCGTGCCGTCCGTCGAAGTCGCTGTAGATCTAGCCCAGAAGATCCTCGCAAGAAGCTCTCCAACCGCTATCTCTCTTTAGCGAGATCGCACAGTGTGATGGCGCGAATCGTCACCCAGTTCTCTAACCATTTCGAGACTAAAAATTCCGAAAAGTTTTCTTTAGCTGTACATCAAAGAGAAAAAAGAAACATATGTTATTACTGTTAACAAAGCGTATCCCTGAAAATTTAAGTGACTTTTCAAGCGTTCTAATCGAATTGCTTCGCAATAATAAAGAAAAAAAAATTATAATTAAAAGTTCTATCTTTTTTGCTTTTTATATAAAACTTTTACGAGCTATTTCTATAATTTATTTTTTTAATTGCTTACAATGGTTACGATGATTGTCTCGCAATTCTACAGACAACACATTTTCGCTTTCTGTCGATGTGTAATGTTAAATCTCGCCCATTAGAATTATGTTCTCCGTAATTTTGCTAATTACTTGGGGATTATCCCATTCGCTCGCAAGAAAGTGCCGGCATGTCATCTGCGCGCGATCGATCAATACGCAAAACGCATGTCGGAAACGGAGATCTTCGAACCGGACCTTCTATCGCGCGGCGGCAGCAGATTCGCGATAACTTCGAACATGCAATTACCGTCGAAGTGGATTTCGACTCGTTCCCCTCTTTCCCTTCTTCCTTCCCTCTCCTCTTCCCTTCAATCTCCCACCCGCAGGCCTTCCTCTGTGCTATCCATGCTTGAGGGTGGAATGTACCGAACACTTCACTCGTCGAGCTCTTTGGCCCGTAGATTCAAATTCAAATTTGCGAAAGCCTCCCTATCCCCCTACTTTGACCGGTGTTCTCTCACGATCTCCCAATACCAATCATGCCAATTGCATTTCGCGTGGCTCGACCGGTCGGAAATAATTGTTGATCCTCAGCGCGCTTTCTGTTTCTTTGGCGACAGAATTTTCACACGACGACGATAGATTTTCGACGTATATACATATATATATAGTCAATTAAAGAGAGATGTTAATTAAAATATATTAATATGGCTAGCGAGCACGACACATTAAATTTTATCAATGGCACGTATTTGCGATTAATGTGACTCTCCTTTGATTGTGACGCGATCGAATCAGGATCAGAAATAACGTTGATCCGCGTCTGCGCGGCGATGCATTAAAAATACGTTGCGCAAAAACACGCGCGTAATTATTCTTCTCTTTTACTCATTTACTTTCTCTCTCTTTCTTTCTTTTTTTTCTCTTGATATAATTGTTATTTAATTAACTTTTTCATTTATGTATAGTTCTTTAAAATTACTTTTTCGCGTAAAATTGCTCTTACACTAAAATTTTGTAGCTCTGATATATGTTAGATATGTATAATTGATTTAGAATATTTTAATCTTTTCAGGAGTGTTTAAAAAAAACTTTTATTGAAAATGATGATTTTAGTAAATAACAAATGCGTTTTTGTGCACTAAAAGTTTTTTTGTGATAAACTTCAAAACAATCCTTTACACAAAGCCCGACGTTACATTCTTTACATTCAAATCTATAGATCTTTTGTTCGCTATTTTTTTACTCTTATAGTGCAAACAATACATTTTTGTGTTCTGTTGAATGATTTTCATCTTTTTCAACATAAAAGGGAAAAAAGGAAACACTTCGAAAGTGTCTAGCTGTCAGATGTAAAGGATTAAATAATCGAGGTCTATCGACTACAAATTTATGCTTTGAGAGGGAGGATAGTAAACGCCTCAGAAATATCGACCCAAGACGAGCAAGCACTGTTCCCATACTATTCTCAATAAAATTTTTATCTTTCTTTAATAATAACAATAAATTAAGAAAATGAATTTTCGAATTTTATTAAATAAATATAGCGAACGCAAGCTTAAACAGAAAATTGCAAGTGTGACGGAAGTGAATGATGACATACATCAAAATGTAGAGTTTAAAATCCTAAATTAAAATGATTTGCTTTATTCATTGGAAAATATTAATCCGTTCTCGAGATATTTAAATTCTATATGTAATATACCTTTTCTCCGAACCAATTTAAAGAAAAAACTTAATAAAAATATTTTAATATATTAAGCTTGAATAAATGATATCGAATAATTCATAGAATTCACTTTTTGTTTCAATATACTCGATACAATAAACTCGTAATGTGTACGTAGTCTTAACCGACACAAATCACACTTGCAAAATTCAGAAGTTTTACAGTCAACGAGACAGTATGTACTGTGAAACTATTTTCTCATTCTAATTTACTTCTTAGTACTCTTTTCACAGAGCTAGAACAGTATTCTTTCTGTATGATATCGTTGCGAAGAGAACTTTGAACTGCGACGGGTCAAAGTACGTCGTTTTCGCTGCCTTTGTTGATGAGTAAAACGGGAAAAATATGCGCTGTACATTAGACTTGACTGCGTTCACTTTTAGCTGTCGCGAATTTGCCTGTAAAACTGTCGAAAATTTACGACCCTTTTGCTTGGCGCCGTTGCCTGCATGTTCATTGCGAAACTTCTCCGCCTTCGGGTCCAGGATCCGGTAATAGAGCGGTGAAAACACATTTACGCGGAATGAAAAGTGAGATATATACGCTAATGAAGGGCCCGAAAGGTACTCGTTAAACCGGAACAGTCCGTCATTGAAGAATTTAAATCCTGGACGCGCGGAGAGAGAAGAAAGGA
Organism: Pseudomyrmex concolor; assembly: GCA_014839585.1. Taxonomy (NCBI): domain Eukaryota; kingdom Metazoa; phylum Arthropoda; class Insecta; order Hymenoptera; family Formicidae; genus Pseudomyrmex; species Pseudomyrmex concolor. The sequence continues at coordinate 3,153 of QVOB01003128.1, read as the reverse complement.
GAGAATGAATGCACGCGAAGAGGGCACGAGATTAGGCAGATTATTTCTGCGGAGAGCAAAGCTGGCGTCGTGACTTAGCACTTTCGTTGGTTTTTTCTTTCAATAAATTAAAAATTATTATATATTCGTATATATTTTCGTTTCGGTCTCTCTTGTTAGTTCCTTTCGCAAACGAATATTGCGCACGTACATACGTGCGTTTTGATGCAATCTGAGAATATTCGATTTTATTCCAGTTTTTTTTTTTTCGTGATTAACTTTGCTTATCGATAATTTTGCTTGGAGAAGAAATTTATCCGCGTCAAGAAACCACCAAATAGGCCGGATTAGCCAAATTACGGAAGCTTGGTGTGTTCTCGCGTGAATTCACTCGTGGAAAACTCGTGGATGACTCTCGCTGCAGCGAGAGCAGTGAACCACGTCTACTTTGATTGTTTGCCGTTTTCCAACCATTCCCTCGACGTAGCTTTCGCGACAGAGGCGCGCGCGCTCCTGCACGATACAAACAATTTTCTCCGCTGCTGCGGAGCTCCGCCTAATTTTCTGTTCCCCGCCGCCGATGCGACACGATGCGACACGATGCACGTTCCGGGATTTCTCCTATTCAAAGCGCACTGGCAAAATGGTTACTGGAATCGTACTTGTTGAGTCGCTTAATGGGTCCGGGAGCGTCGCGCGAAAGTTGCTTCAGCAATTTTTCACTCGGCTAAGTCCCCGAAACTCCATTCGATTCCAGATTGCTCGACTTGTTCGAAGTTTGTCGCTACCAAAGCAACGGGTAGCTGCGCTCTTAAGGAACTCAACCCGACATTTCTACCCAAAGATTCGCCTCGTTGCAGCATCCTCTTCTCGCTTTGCTCTCTTTCGGCCCGGTGTATGAAAATACGTATGCTTAAGACGCGACATCGCACGCCGCTACATCGCTCCTTGATGAAAACTTTCGTCGTAGCTCGTTCTCAACGATTCTTACAAACTTGTTCTCTCCTCGGGAGCGTCTCTCTCTCTCTCTCTCTCTCTCTCTCTCTCTCTCTCTATCTATCTATCTATCTATCTATCTATCTATCTATCTATCTATCTATCTATTTATCTATCTATCTCTGTCTCTCCCTGTCTTTCCCTGTCTCTCCCTGAACTTTGACCGAAGAACAGAGAGTTGCGGGAGAGAAGGGAGAGTTACAGCGCGATAATTATGTGTCACGAAACAATGTCTTTTTTTCGCCTTCAAATTACTTGGACAAGTTGGGCGCGTGGAATTTGTTTTCAGTATACACAGTGTTGAAAAAAAAAATGCAAATCCGCGCGTTATGATATTTTTCGACAATTTTATCGTAAGACCGTATCGCTGTATATCAATCGAATGTGTATGCTAAATGACAGTAATGCGGAGAGAATTATAATGCAAAACACACGATTAATAGGTAATGAAATTCGAGACGACCGATATGTGATGTGTGCAGCTATTTCAATTACAGCGTTTGACGCAAACTGCCAGTAAATCGTAATATCACGACGGTATCAAATCAAAGCCAAATCGAATTATACGCGTTGAAGACGCTAATTTGATACTATCGATGGTATGTGAAACGCGGCCATGGTAACGCTTCCGATACTGAAGTAGATACGCGTACGTTAGGTACGTTTAACGTTCGTTGAAATTGTCGTAAGGATCGCATCTAGATCCGATTTGCGCGCATTTAAGTTTCAAATCTCATTGCGTTAATTGATGGGGAAAACTCGCGTTCTGTGAGCGGAGCGCACGGTATGATGAAATATTTATTCGAGCGGGCGGACGCCAACAAGCTGAAAATGGGAACTCGGCAAAGCCTTGTGTGTCGTGCGGCGAACGCGTAATTGCGCGCACCGACCCTCGTAATTAAGCCGGCCGAAGTACTCTTGATTATCACGAGGATTAGTCTGATGAGTCCGACCGTTTCGTTTCGAAGCCCAAGTCAAACGCAGTTACATTGATAGGCTAATATATCGCTTCTTGGATCCCGAATGTCGGATAATCTCAATGTGTAACGTGCGCGTGTGTGTGTGTGTGTGTGTGTGCGCGCACATTCTTTCGCTAATTGATTGGTTAGATTTACTGTGCTCAATGATATATTAAATAATCGATGCCTTTGTTACAACCAGAATTGAATTACGCAATAGAGTATGAGAGACGTAATGGAGAATGATTCAAATATTATTTTTTTTTGAAAGTCAAATATATTATAGAAATATAAAAATAAAAGAATATTTTTATTTTAAGAAAAATAAAAATATGTAATAAATAAAAAGAAGGTCAAAAAAACGTTTTGATCCGTATTAGGATCTCTTTTCTTCAGTGACTATCTGGATTAAAATAAAGATAGTAAGTACTCAGTCCCCAATCACTAGTGCGTGGCCTTCACAAAAACTGAAAATGTTGTTTAATAAATTCGATGTCGAAGAATACGCAGTCACACACACCGACAACTGATAGACTGATGACTATCTTTATTTTAATCCAGATAGTCACTGAAGAAGATCCTAATACGGATCGTAACGTTTGACGTTAAACATTGTACAAAACACTATTTTAAACATGGACATTCTTTGTTTAGGGCTCGTATTGGCCTTCTTTTTATTTATTAAACTTCACGAGCAAAAATATATAATAAAAATATATAATATGTGGTACTTTTTATCAATCGCAGTGTGTTTGTTGTTTTATGTCGCATAGTACAGATATATCGCGATATATAATTTTGTGTCTCGTGATTGCGCGACATTTCACGAATTCCGAACTCTCTCTTACGAAAATATCTTATTTTATAAAAGTTTCTTTATTTTTAAAAGTTTCACACATATCTTTCTGTGCATTTGACAATAAAAAGATGACAGAAATTACTTTAGCCAAGATGATCTTGCAACTTCTCGAACACTTAAGAAATCCAAACCACGTTAAAAATACATTCAGGTCAGGACGTCTTATCGATAAGACGCAGGACGTCTTATCGATAAAAAAAGACGATCTTTTTTAAATAATAACGATCGCGAGAGTTAAAATCTATAAATCTAAATCTCTAGATAGAAACGGTCAACTTCTTACCGCATTTCTCGGTCACGTCGGCAATATTCTCCTTTATCGCGCGAATTAATCGGATGAAACTGACCGTTCCGAAGCAC
>QVOB01003120.1:0-10185 GCA_014839585.1 Pseudomyrmex concolor | reverse complement strand
ATATATATATATATATATATATATATATATATATATATACATACATATATAGTATTCACAAAAAGAAAATATTATACCCAGTTACTACTTAATTATATATTAAAATGGAAAGAGGTATTTGGAAAAAAAGTGATGAAAATATGCATAATGTGGCACTATAATATTTAATATTAACACATTCTCTAGTGACACCTTAAAATTAACGCATGTATATCACATATCATATATATTTATATATAATCATCAACGTTCCTCGCGACCTTACACGTACGATATATATATTAATTAGTATGCACAACTATAATGATTAACGAAACGACGGTTTTTTTCCAATTTTTATGTGTATTCGATCGCCAACGACAATTCATGTAATTATAATAGCTAGATAGCTTAATTATAATAGCTAGAAAACGTACAGGTTTATACGTTTCGTAGCGAGTGTTTCGTATATATATTTATATGTGTATATATATGCACACATACACATACATGTGTATATAAATATATACATATGAACATATATATATATTTTGTTTTTCTCGCATACTATATAATTAACACTTTACAAAACTATATACACTAAAGCTTTTTTTTTTTTATCATCTACAACGTCTAGCTCTAGTTAACATTTCCCTCTTTCTCCTCTTTTTATCTCTCACATATATAACATATTCTGTACACGCGCGATATAATAATCGTCGCCGAGAGGTGCGTAACATTAGCGCGTTTAAAATTCGTGCTACGCCAAATTCTAACGCGAGGTGTACAATAATACAAAGGTAGGTGTCTATTTTATTATTACTTACTGCTAAAATCGCTAAGCAACTAATTATCGTCCGCGACCAATTTGCAGTTTAAATGCTAATGTTACTCTCTTTCTTTTCTACTTTCTTCTCTCTCTCTCTCTTTGTCTCATATTTTTATGACTCTGTTTTATATTATTAATCCTCTCATTTCCGATGCACATCATCAATATACAATATTCGCATTATTTATTACGCAAGTAATACATATAAAAGACAAAAAACTTTATATATTTACATTAACAAGGTGAACAAAAAAAAAAAAACAAAAAGTATGCTATAAATTTTTATAGCAAGATATTTAAATCTAGTTAGTAATACTGTTCATGTGCCATTGCATGTTGTAAATTGCAACAAAAATATTAGCAATTTCTTTTTTTTTTTTTGTAACAAAATTATAAGCTGTAATTTATAGGAATGGGAGGATTAATCGCGACACGCAGACAATCGCCTCAAGCTTCGATCGTGGGCGAGAAGACACGCAATTTTCGTATGCACTTATATCGTTTCAACGAATATCGCTCGCGGAACGATACGATTATGAGAGTGTTTTTATGCACGGGAGGAGAAATTGCATTAACTTTTCTCGCGTCAGAAAGTAAAAAAGAATCGTTTCATGAATGCGAGAATAACGAGCCAGTTGTGTGTTGCTGTCTCTCACAAAACAAATAAAAGAGAATTTTTTTTTAAGTGCTGTGCATTTTTCTGAATTATCGCGAATAAAGTAAATTAACAATTCGGTCAGCTCGTGGTATAAATTTTTACTCACCGGTCGACGCAGTGTCATTTTGTGTTGCCTCACCGCGCTTACTAATTTTTTTCTCTCTTCATGCGATTCGAAACATTGTGACTATGTAATAATTAAAAACGGATTTCACGAACGGATCTTCTGTTGTTTTAATATTCCCGATTATTATGCGCGATGTTTTTGATAAATATTCGAATAAATCGCGATTTTCTTTCTTTGCCGAATTTATTTCGTGTAGCTTTAAACTAGACAGTAGACAGTAGAAAGGTTTTGATTTCACAAAAGCATTATTTCGTACCAATCGATTTTTGACAACTCCGATAAACGATCGATTAGCTCTGCTGATCGATTATCGCGCATACGTTCATTCGATATGTATTATCGCGCGTCGCTTATAGATGACTCTGCGATGTTACGTTAAACAATCGCACTGTCAAATAAAATTTTACGCGTATCATTGTAATAGTGTGTAGTGCGTGTGTTTAATATTGGGGGTTCTCTCAGTGAAAAAGAGCAAACGGTTCAGACAAAGTGGTCGAGAGGCTTTTGAAGCGAAGCGAAGTGTCACAATTATCGTGTTCGCGTTCCCAGACAAAAATATTGCACTTTTAATTCAACACATCACGCGCTACCAATCGTCGCAAGGTTACGCTGTCGGATTATTCAAGTTTTTCCAACTTATTAATCTATTTTGCGCGAATGATTATTATCAACGAGTGATTGTTTGCGTATCTTGCTGGGATTTGTTCAAAGTGCGTCGTGCGTACACAGTGAAATTTATATGTGTCGAGAATATATTTAATCGAGTGTGATGGTGCAATATTATCAAGTATAATTGTAATGGAGCCAACGTCGACAAAAACGAAGAGATCAACAAGAAAAAAAAGAACAAGATCGACACTGCTGGCTGGTGAGTGATTTTAGTCACAATATTTAAATAATTGTTCGTTCGCTTTGTGCTCGACAATTCGATTATCAATAGCGTTTTATTGGTGTTCATTCTTTAGTGCACCGTGTTTATCAATGCATATGTTAAATAAATATATAAACTATATAAATGTCTCGTTGCATGGCAGTGCAATTTAAACATGGCGTACTGCGTATTCGTTAAAATTACACATTTATCGTACATACAACATACCGAGAAAATAAACGTTTGTACGATAAAATTCTAAGAAGAACAAAAGAGGGATCGGTATGAAAAGTTTTAAGGATAACAAAAAAAAAATAAATCATAATTTATTTCAATTTGAATTTAAAACTTACGGTAATTGAGACAGTAAAAACATTCGAGATAACACAATGACTTTTCTCTTTCCAACGCGACAAGTTAATTGACTGAAAAACGCAGAGAAAAGAAATACAAATTAGAGACGATTTTGGATCTCTATGTAATGTTTTTTTTTCTTTTTCACATTTTGTCGTGAATTCAGTGCGACTTTGCAATTTACATATAAGTATTACTATGCCATCGTTAGCGTTTCCATATTAGGCTTTGCGCAAAATGCTTCTGCGTATCCACTTGTGTATGTGTGTGTGTGTGCAAAATGTAATTTTGAAAAAAAGTAGGTAAATGGCACACGCAGTTGTCGACCTACGAAGTGTTTCACTTTTTTTTATATCTGATAATATACCGCGTGACAAAAATGTACAACTGTTTCTCTCATCATAATTACAAAATTAAACTAAGAGACTTCAAAGAACCTAGAATCAAATTCCTGGTTTCCTCTCGGATCATAAATCGCCCCGTTGAGATCGATGTCTCGTATTCTTGGAAATCATTTCTCACTGTAAACTCAAGCGTTAACAACTCATTTTATCCCATCTAAAATCTTCCAATTTTCCCGAGAATCTCCGAAGAAACTTCATTAAGAAATTTTTCACTCCATCGATTTTAGATTCTAGAGGATGCTCGGATTTTATATTTAGCACACACGTATTCATACGCAATTTTCTTTACTTGCTTCTTCACGTCGTTTCACAATTTCAAGCTGCAATTGCTTTAAACGTACGCGAAAGTTCGCAAAATTCAGGGAAAAATGATATTTTTGCTCGATCTTATCGCAAATTCATATTAATTTGAACTAAACAATCCAGCATAAAAGCAATATGGTGCTCTCTAATCTGTGCACGTTGTTGTTAAATTTTGATACAGATCTGTTAGATCCACTTAGTGTTTCAAGATTAGAAACATTTTGCATCTTATTAATTCCAAAGAAACTACCGTGTATTCTTTTTCCTAAAGCATAATCACACATCTGGTTTTTTCTTAATTATAACGACTCATACTCATCGATATTTGTTGAAGAAATTAAAATCATTCCGTCCGCAGTTTTCATTTCCTTTTCGTGATAAATATAACAAAAACATATCATCACATTTATCGCAAAAACGTTGATTTTGTTTTATACTCATATTATATCTAGATAAAAATAGAATTTATAAATATTATGTATCGACACAGAAAAATATATAAATATTATTTCAACAATTATTTACAATTCTGCTGAAATTGTGAAAACATTTCTATATTATATATATATGTAATGGCACCAGATCTTGCAGACTTTTTCAAAGTGCAAACTTGCAAAAAACACGAAGTAATTTATGCAAGTTAATTTTTCCATTACGTAATAATATATTTCAGCAGTATATATATTAGTTTAGAATGATACTCTCTTTTTATCCATATCTATCATATATTTCGCCTACGCTAGTTATGCAAACTAATTTGCATCTTGATCATTATAATATATAAGTGCCGTATCTTTTGCTCTCGATTAATCATGCTCGAAATATAATTGTACTCCTTTACAAAATGCTGCAGAGTTAATCGCAACAATCGGAACAGCAAAGAGATTTTCAGAATGTTTTAAATATTTAGTAAGTCTCTCTCGACGCGCGAGCTATAAACTTGCAACCTCGATACAATGACATGCTAAAAATGTAATCGATGTACGCCAAGCGTGTCGCGGTTTAAAGTTATTACAAAAGATATGCGAGGGATGCGCTCAAGATCCATCCATTTGTGTGTGTGTGCATCTCGATAATTCGATTCTCAATCTTAGTTTTGAATAAAAACTTCTCTTTGAATCGTGAACTGAAACAATTAACACAATTATGCGATAAACTCGTATTCCGAGAAATATGTTGTTTCTTTTGTAACAATAATCTTCGTCTTGCTCGAGATATACATGTATAAAGTTAAAACGACACACTCGACTCGATTTTTTGGTGCAAAACTTTAGAACAATTTTTGCAACTCACATTTTTTTTCGCTAACAGAACTGGCGATAGTCGTCGCGAAACTTGCGCGTATCCCCGCACGGCGATGATGTCTTTGGCTTTGCGATGAATATAATATATTTTCCAGAGACTCGAAAGTGTATATGCAATATACACAATGTATGACGTCGGAAATTATTTACAAAGAATATATAACGTTTTTTTTTTTTTTTATTAGGCAAGTTGTAACAGATTTTTTTTTTTTTTTTTTTTTTTTTTTTTTTTTTTTTTTTTTTTAATTACAATGCATATTTTTGCATCAGCTCGTACGATACAAAGTTACACGGTCGAAATGCAATTACCGTGCTGCGATCGTTGGTGCTGTGTGCGATGACACGAACGCAAATCTTATGTGGCGGCAAGTATATTATATTCATTTTCTTATCAATCGCGAACATGTGTTTTAATTCTAATCTTATTATCACAACTAACCTATCATAAGAACATTATCATACTTAGGTTGAGCTGCTGAATTAACAAGTACGACATTGTGAATACTTTGAAATTCTTATGATTACGCCCGCGTGTTCAGACCGTCTCGTGGCAATTAAATAGTTGTCAGATAGCACTTTCTTGTGCTTCTTCGTTACGTGTGTTTGCTTCGAATAAAACATCTGGCAAGAAAAGAAATAAAACGTTTTTAATCGTCAGAGAAGCATCATTAAAATCTTAATGGTTTACATTTAATCCTTTCGTCACCCTTTTCTTTCACCTTTCGCAAAATGCTACGCAATTACATATAGGCAGTTTTTTTTTCTCTCTCTCTTTTTCCCCATCAACTAATTTATCCCACCCATCGAAGGAGATGAGGAATCGGCTGTCAAAATCATCGGTTTTTTGCTATCAAACTTATTACTAATCATCTTAATAATAATAAATATCTATAAATCATCCTAATTTTAAACGACTATTCTATTCTTCGTCCATCGAATCTTTGACGGATTCGTAATGCTACTTTTACGCTCGCAGTGTACGCGTCTTCATACGCACACACGAGCGTAAGAAATCTACGGTTTTGCAGAATCGCGTCGGTAAAGACACCTGTTCAGAAAGTTTTTTTTTTTCGACAAGTGCAACATCTCTCGATGTTGGTCTTCGAGAAAAATCATTATTTAATCTTAATTTACAACAAATGTCATAATCGGATTTTGAAATATCCTTAAAACCGGTCTAAGATCTTCGCTACAGACTAGCTGAGCGCGACGAGTCTCGATCAAACACTAATATAAACACAAAAAAAAACACCGATGTTACAGATAAGAGTTTACACAACTTCTTCTGAAAGCATGCAATCTTTAAATAATTTTTTTCCGGTTCCTACAGCATCGGAACGGAGGTCCTGGGGCAGTAACAGAACCAGAGATCCGATGGGAACGCTTTTGAGATAGTGTAACTCTACATAATTTATATCTTTAAATTTACACGGATATATATTTTATTTTTCATTTTTTTTCTCTTATTTTTATTCACTAGCGTTATAGTAAGTTTTGCAAACGCGATTCGCGCCTTAGCGAGGATCAACGAGTGAAACGTAAAATCGCCATGATCGTCACAGACGTATGTTATCTCGATCGCAACAAACGAGCGAATTAATTGTAATATATGTGACACCTATAGATAATTTTTTTTTTTTTTTTTTTTTTTTTTTTTTATCATCGAACGCTCGTATACGGAATACGGCGTAAAACACACATTTGGTAACTCTAAGCGATAACTTTAACGACGAGGACGTGCGCATCGCGATGCGCTTAAATTATGTACCTACTTTACGCGATTGGGAGTTGATGCAACGTTTTCGAAAAAGAAATTAACCAATTATTTCGAAAATCTTCGTGATAATTTTATTCGCAATATTGAATCCAATCAAGTTGACGCGACCATCAGTTAGTCTTTAAAAAAAAACTCAAACGCAAGTTTTGCACTGTAACACGTATCGAGATGTCGAAATGTAAACAGTTTCGCGAGAGACAAAACCGAGTATCCGGGAAAAGCGCGACCATAGAGAGCGGCCAAATGGCTCGGGTTTGACTAGCACTCTACGAGCATGCGTTTGCGCGAGATACTATATCGAACGTAGAATATAATGAATTCCCAATCCACGCACGTTTCACCTTACTCGCTACTATCGCTATATCGTTGAAACGTCTATCAACACAGAAGGACACTATACTATCGCTATATAGGTACTTGGTTACACATCTACGTACTAATCTACGTACTATACGAGAGTAACACACACTTCCTGCCTCTAGAACAATCTCTAAACCACTTTAGCACATCTTCACACATAGATAATCTTTTTTTTTGTGTATATTTTTTTTCATAGCTGCCATAAGCATCATATAAATATATAGAAGTAGTTGAGATCGAAAGAGACAAAGATCTAACTATTGATCGTTGAATCGAGATCTGAAGAATCCATTGCGGACATTCTTCTTGACAATCTCGAACGAACAAATCTATAATTGCTAGGCCGTTGATATTAGACGCGATGCAAGATGCGCGATTTGACGCCGATGTGCTCGTTTCTCATTCTGTGGGTGGTGTAATATATATGTAACACCTATATATTTTCCTGCATTAAATCCTCGAACAATCTGCTCATGATTTCTATGTGTTTTTTATAGAGTACATCTTCCGACGCGATATATCACGAACGTGTGATATTCGTGATATTTGAGTGCTGTCCAACACGATCGGCAAGATATGAATATATAAACTATTTTACTAAAATCTTATTAATTTCTTTTTGTGTAATAAATTTCATTTTTATTTTTCATTGCGCTCCGGAAATAACGCAGTGTGGTTAAGAAGTTTCTCTTTTTTCTTCACGCAACGGTCTAAACACGCGAGCTCAGTAAAGTGGATTAAAGAGGAAATCGAATTTTGTGAATTTGTTGTAAATGCAAAATGTAAGATTTTAATATTAACGACAAGTTACAAGTAACCTAAAGTCGCATAGGTTTTTACATAGGGTGCATCCACTCTACAGTTTTCCCTGAAACAGATAGTGAGCTCCGTACGAATAAGAACGTTATTATACGAGATTACTAGTGCACGCGGAGAGCAAGTTGTGTAAGCGATGATCGCGTCAACAAGCGTAAGCGGGTTAGGATTCAGGTACTTACTCGTCCTCCCACGGGCATACTTCGTTATTATTGTCACGCTTCTGCCGAGGCACCGCCTGCGCCGTCGCCGATCGATCATCCTGCCGGGCGTCCGGTTCCCAGACAGGTACGACCTGCGCTTCCTCTGGCGGTTCCTCGGTCGTCGCCGGTTCCTCAGTTACCGGCGACACATTCGCTCCGGTATCGGCTCGCGAATCCTCGTCCTTCGTTTTTTCCTCGGCGACAATCTCCTCCACATCCTTGGCCGTGCAACACTCGCTCGCGTCATCGTCGACGTTCTCCATCGTTGAGTTGTCACTCGGCAGATCGCCTACGATCGCGCTGATGCTGATCAAGGGCGCTTTCGCGTTTTTCCTTTGGTGACAGAAACAACTTCGTTCTCAAACGCAATTCATCAAAAACACACGTACACACGAATAACTTACTTGGGACTCGGTTTTTTTTCCTTCATGACATCGGATTTCACGAGCTCCTCTTCCTCGGAAAGCACAATCTTCTCCAAGGACGATTTCTCTTCCACCTTTTCAACCGCGTGAGAGTACTCGAATGACTGTTGAGGTGATGGATAGTTACAGGACGACATCGACGCGCGATTCATCTCAGACAGTCTGATACGACCGCTCGCTGAACAAGTAGAATAATTTCGGGTAATTGTGCCTGGAGTCGGTGCACCTGCGCATACAAAACAAAAAAGAATAATATTCGTTGCCTCACATGTAATTTTTATATATGCTATTCTTCATATATAGCACAAAAATCTGAAGAATCGTGTATTCTAACTGTTACCAACCTATGCTACCACTATGTTGCAAACTACACGACTTCCGCAGCCGCTCGGAGACTTCCACGATAGCAAGGCTGACGTCCGATGACGAGCTGCAGGAATCCAGCTGCGCCGAATTCTTGCGGGAGGCGCGCGCGGCCTCGGCGGAGTGCGTGGTTGTCGCATGACCGCCGCCGCTGTCCCACAAGTGTCGGGACTGATCAGCTGACGCTGTCCCTCCAGAGGACGCGGCGTCCGCCGCACCTCCGTGTTCCGTGCTCGGGCCCGGCACGGCTTCCCACGGACACACGTCGTCCGTAGGGCGAACCGCCACTTCCGTCGCGCCAGCATCCCTGACAACAGGAACTTTATTATATGATTTAGTTTTCACCGTTTACTCTCGATAAAATACCACGCGCGTTGTGTGCGTGTGTGTCTGCGTAAAGTGTCTGTAGGGTATTTTCTTTTTACAATTTTACAGTTTATTTTCAACATCAGTCAATACACATGCATGTGATGTTACACTTAACGATTAGGAAAAGTATAGATATTTCTATACATACGTATTTTCGCAAGATATCCCGAAATTATTTTATTTGATAGGCTTGAACAATGTGCGCGATAATTCCGGGACATTCCGTATTTCGATCTGGACGATGTTGTTGTTTTTTTTTGTAAAGTTTAAATCCTTGTCGCACATTTAAATACAACATATTATAGACACAATTACTGTTACAAAATCTTAAGAAAAATTCAGTATGTAGGTATACCTTTCTTACTCTCTGTGCAAGTGACGTGCTTGACAAATGTATGTATACATATATAAATGTATGTATGCGTGTGTACATATAATACATATGTTAAACAAAACAACATTACATAAATACATAAACATATATAAATATATATAAACACAGAAGATTACTAAGCATAAAAATACAACATTTAATAAATAAAAATTGTTCACTCTTACAGAGATACTCTCTTAAAGAGATAAATAATGCAAATTTTTATTTAGAAAACAAAATAAAGTTGAAAGCGTTTTTGAGACGCAGTTTTCATTTTAAAGAGGAAAACACTTCATATGCACACAATAGTATTTGATTGTATTCAGAAACACCGAAAAATTTTTCAAGGAGGATCAAAGAACGAGCATAATATATATTCATCATACACAATATCAACAGTTACTGCTTTACACACATTAGTGAGCTTTTTATAAAGGCAACATTTTTTTTATTTAAAGTGCGAGAGTTTTGAAACACACCGAGACAAGATAGATTTGCCAAAATCTGATACGAAAATACAGCAGAGCATGATATGAGCGGCGTGCATTAACAGCTTGCGTATCGGATCTTCCTCCGTATATCTCGGACCAGAATCGTTATCGGTTGAATCAAGTTACTTGTCAAGATCCGAAAGAGCGATATACGGCACGGAGATACAAGAGAGAAGAAC
>QVOB01003024.1:0-52216 GCA_014839585.1 Pseudomyrmex concolor | reverse complement strand
TGGCATTGGCATTGGCATTGGCATTGGCATTGGCATTGGCATTGGCATTGGCATTGGCATTGGCATTGGCATCGGTCTGTGGCTGCGCGAGAGGCGCAACTACCGCGTCGTCGGCGCGTACGTAAGAGGTAAAGCTCAGTGAAACACAAAGTAATGCCGCTGAACATAAGGCGATTTTCGTCTTGCGCATCGTGTTTTCCGCGTTGAAATGATGACATTACACTAAAGGCCAATCGCACTGTTGTACAGTGTTGCGCGAGCGGGCAGGCGACGGTAAATGTAAGAAAACGCTACTTGTGCGCTTCCCGCAGGCCCTCAGCGGGGCGCAGCAAGCGCCAGGCGCGCGCCGTTGAGGTGTGGGTGAACAACGGCGAGAAAGCCGTCCAGACCTTTCCCGCCGCCGCGTTTCATGCCGGGACGTCAAGCGTGGGTAATGACCTCGGCGGCAGAGGCGAACACCCGCGCACCGGTTTTAATGTGTGCCTCTGCACTGTCCTCGTCCGGGCTATGACTGCGGCCGCCAATGCTGGGAATAAACAGCATTGCCGTCGGAACCCGTTGCGCCATCAGCATGGCGTCATGAAACGCGCCGCTGGATAAGGCACGGTAACTCGCGCCGCAAGCGATAGCCTGCTGTTCAATGATATCCCGCAGATGACCGTCCATTGCCAACGGCGCCAGGTCGCTTTGAATTTGTACCGCTGTCGTCACGCCGTGGCGGCCGTCGCAGTCGTGGGCCAGTGCCATGAGCGCTTCACCCAGCCTGTCTCCGTTCCTGCTGGAGATCCCGCACTTCCACCGTCAGTTCGGCGAACGCGGGCACCACGTTGGTCACCCCCGGTCGCAGGCTAAGCGCGCCCATATTCCATACCGTTTCATGCCCAGCCAAGCCGAGAAAGCGCTCATGGCAAAGGGTCGCAAACGCAAACGCCGCCATGCCCGCATCGCGGCGCACGTCCATAGGTGTGGTTCCGGCGTGATCCGCCTGCCCGGCGAAGCTGACCTGGAAACGCCGCATGCCGGCAATACCGGTTACCACGCCGACATCCAGTCCGGCATTGTCGAGCTTGGGTCCCTGCTCAATATGCGCCTCAAGATAGGCCACATGACGCGCGGGATCGAGACGCAGAAACCGCTGCCTTGGCAGGGCTGCCGCGGCAATGGCGTCACTCAGCGAAGCATGGCTGCCGACCAGCGCGTCGAAATCGGCGGGACTGAGCCCGTCGCTAAAGGACCGGCTGCCCAGACAGCTTAAAAAATGCCCTTCCTCATCGGAAAAGGCGATGACATCGATCCCCGTAGCGGCATTGGGATAGGCCTGACGCCAAGCGCGTGCCAATTCGATGCCGTAAATGACGCCCAGCGCGCCGTCCAGCCAGCCGCCGTTGGGTACGCTATCGGCACGGGAGCCGAGTAAGAGTGTCCGCTCGACGTTGGGATTGCCGACTGAGTCAAGGGTTGGCTCCAACCCGGCATTCGACATCTCGTCAGCCAGCCAACGACGCGCCGCCGTGTCTGCAGCGCTGAACGCCGGACGTGATACGCCACGTCCCTCGGCGCCAAAAGTGGCAAGGCGCCGGAGAGACGCCAGCACCCGTTCTTCATCAATATGCACCATTTTCCCGCGGCCTGATCGATTTTGCGCTGCGCCAATCCCGCCAGAAAATAGGTGAGCGCATAGACGATAACCCGGTACATAATGGCTGAACCCGGCGGGATGCACAAAAACGAGAAACCGGCGCAACCGCGGCGTCTCTCCTCGTAGGCGATGCGGATCGCCTCGTAATCGGTCATGCCCATCGGTTCGGCCAGTGCGCCTAAAATATCCCCTTCGGTCGGGCCTGCGCCGCCCAATACATCCATGTCGAAATGGCTATACACCGCTTCTGTACCTTGATAAGCCTGGTCGAGATTGTTGATGGCGCCCTCAATGCCGAGTTCGGTGCGGGTTTTCCACATCGGCATAAAACAGCTGCCTGCTTTGACCATACGGCGCACCATCGCCGGGTCTTCCAGCATGCCGCGTTCGCCGATTTCCACCAGATTGGGGATGGCGTAATTGGGACAATCGCGCAGCAATTTATCTTTCCAGTTGGTGGAGCCGGCAATACGGTCATTCATCGTCGCCCAATCGTACGGCCAGCAGTCCCAATGCGTATCCAGGCTCACCATGCCGGTTTTGCCCTTGAAGTGTTCCGCAATCGGGCGTCCTACCGCATAGGAGGCCACCGGAGAGTTTTGCCCGATGACGACCGGGATGGCGCCGGCGGCGATCACCTGGCGCACTCGGGCTTCTACCAACGCTTGCGCCTCCAGAATACTTTCGACCGTACCTTCGTAGCTGGCTTCAGGCGCAATTTTCACATCGCCATAATCGACCACTTTCAGATGTTCAAAGACATCGATATCCAATTCCTGCACATAGCCGCCGCGGTAACGGATTGATTGCTGGCGCACGCGAGTGGTGGCCGCGAGCCATTCCATTTTATCCACGCCGCTGTATTTTTTGCCCCAACAGGCGGCAAAGGGCGCGCCGATAATAACGACATCGGCGCCTTGAATATCTTCTTCATTAATCGCATAAGGCACGCCTAAAAAGGTGGGCATGTCTTCTTTAATACGCGGGAAGTGCACGTTGCGCCAGGTTTTGCCGGCCAGAGTTTGTTCCCATGTTGGATAGGATGGCATTTAAGACCTCTTTATATCAATTCATCGCGTTGACATGACCGCCTGACGGTGGTGTTTACCTTTGGTAATAGCATCTCCGCGATGGTGGATAAATCATGACGCCGGGTTGGCTATTAATGAATAGCGTGCGACCGGAAATTATTGTGCTTTGGGGAATTCCTGTAAATTAGGCATATCCACATAGCGGCCACCCTGCAGATATTTACCGACCAGGGTATTCATCTGGCCAGACAGTATCAAATCTCGGAGACCGATATTCAGCACGGACTGGAGTTCGGTGTCACCTTTCTTCACCGTCCAGGCGATCGGCAGAAAGAAAACTGGTTTTTCTGCAAATAACACTTTGGTGGATGGCTGCTGCTTGACGAATTGCGACGCGGTAAAAGCATCTTCAAAGCTGGCATTGGCTCGGCCGGAGGCCACTTCCATGAAACCGGCGGTTAAATTGCCGCCCGATAGCGAGGTCAATTTCGCCAGCGGCAAGGTGCGCCGCACAAAGTCTTCTGCGGCTGTCCCCTGGACTACAGCAATTTTGACCTCAGGTTTATTCATGTCGGATAAGGATTTAAAGCGGGTATCATCCGATTTCACTACGGCAACGCTGCCCAGATAAAACAACGGTTGGGTAAAATCCACCGCCATGGCGCGTTTGACGGTTGCGAGGGTCGCGCCGATTGAGACGTCAAATTGGTTGGATTGCAAACCGGCGACAAAATTACCCCAGGTTGTTTCGACAAATACGGGTTTCACATTCATTTGCGCCGCGATGGCTTTAATCATATCCACATAAAAGCCGGTCACTTCACCGCTGACCGGATCCTTGGTGGTGCCGGGAGGCGAGGGAATATAGCCGATGCGCAATTCACCGCTGGAGGTAATCTTGGCCAGTTCCCCGGCCGCCTGCGCGGGCGCCACTGTTGCCGGCATTAACGAAGAGGCGACCAGTAGCAATGTCAAAAAACGTTTAAACATGTGTGTATCCCCAAAAATGTTGACCAAACGAGTTATCGCAGCACCCGCGCCAGAAATTCTTTGGTGCGCGTATGTTGCGGATGATCGAAGACCTGCTCCGGGTGACCTTCTTCAACGATGTAGCCGTCTTCCATAAATACCACGCGATTTGCCACTTCGCGGGCAAAAGACATCTCGTGGGTGACGATGACCATGGTCATGCCGTTTTCCGCCAGGCTGCGCATGGTTTCCAGAACATCGCCGACCAGCTCCGGATCCAGCGCCGACGTGGGTTCGTCAAAGAGCATTAACCGGGGACGCATGGCCAGCGAGCGGGCGATAGCGGCGCGCTGCTGTTGTCCACCCGATAGCCGTGTAGGCTTGACATGCAGTTTGTCGGCCAGCCCTACCTGGGTGAGTATTCGTTCTGCCGCCGCGCTGGCCTCGCGCCGTGACTGACCCAAAACCTGTACCGGTCCTTCCATCACGTTTTGCAGCAAGGTCATATGGGGAAATAAATTGAAGCTTTGAAATACCATCCCCATTTGTGTACGCAAGTGATTATTCTTTTTCTCAGGTGCCAGGACTTTTCTGCCATTTTTTTCGGTATAGCCGACCATATCGCCATCGAAAATAATCTCGCCTTTATCGTAACTTTCTAGAAAATTAATACATTTAAGCAGTGTGCTTTTACCTGAGCCGCTGGGGCCAATCAACGACACGACATCGCGCTCTTTCACTTCCAAATTAATGTCTTTCAATACCGCTAAGTCATCATAGGATTTTTCAAGACTTTTTATCGATAACATGGTTACCCTCACTCGTCGGGGGAATTCGCCCAGGCATTGTGCTTGATTTTATTTTCAAGACGACGCGATATCCGAATCCAGGGGTAGGTAATAGCAAAAAATACCAGCGCCAAAAAGGTGTATACTTCCAGCGGGCGATAGGTCAATGAAATCAGATTGTTCGACGACTGCAACAATTCATAGACCGCAATGACAGACCCCAGGGTGGACAATTTCATTAAATTTTCGAACTCGTTAATAAAGGGCGGAATCATGCGCTGTATCGCTTGCGGTAATATAATACGACGAATAGTCAGGTAATAAGACATACCGATCGACCGCGCCGCCATAAATTGGCCTTTATCCACACCTTCTACGCCGGCGCGCACGATTTCCGCCACATAAGCGCCGCAATGGATACCCAGAGTGAGGATCACGGCGCTTTCGGCACCTAGTTTGATATTGAATAAAATCGGCACGCAATAATAGACCCAGACAATCTGGACCAGCGCCGGGGTGGAGCGGATTACCTCCACATAAACCGAGGTGATAATGCGCAGCAACCGCGATGTGGAGCTGCGCAGAATCCCTACCGGCAGGCCTATCAATGAGCCGATAAGCGTGGCGCCAAACGTGATCTCAAGGGTGAGGGTTACGCCATTTAAAAATACCGGCCAATACTGATATAAAAGTCCGAACTGCCAGTTGTAGCCCATTGCACTCTCCTGTCAGGTAACGATCTGCTGCCTGTCGATTCGTTTTAGAACGTGGCGGGTGTGTTCACCCAGTAGATTTGCGCCTCTTCCTTGCCGTCGTTGGCATAGCCATGAGGAACATGGCTTGGAAAATGAAATCCATCGCCTGCGTTAAGCCGGTACTGCTCTTCACCCACGATAAGCACAATTTGGCTTTTTAAAAGGTAGCCAACCTCTTCGCCGGGGTGCTCAATCAGTCCGTCGCTGCGGGCCCCGGAAGGAACGATATGAATATGGGCCTGCAGCAAAGTGCCCGAGGCGGCATTATCCATGCGCTCCAGACGGATGCCGCCGGTGCCCGCGCCGAGCGCGGCGACATGCCGGGTTCCGCTGCGCAGTACCGGCTCTGATCCTGAGGGTATATCGCGCAGCAAATCGGAGACATTGGTTTCAAATACCCGCGCCAAACGATGCAGTAGCGCAATGGACGGCATGACCAAACCGCGCTCGACTTTAGAGAGCTGGCTTTCTGAGCTGCTGGAAAGTTCGGCACAGACCTTCAGGGTTAGACCCCGCACATGACGGGCATGACGCACCCGCATTCCCAGCTTTATCGCTTCACTTTCGGCGTCCAGATTTTTGTCAAGGCTCACAGGTATTTTTCCTTCTCTGGAAAAAGGGATTCATTTCATGAAAGTCACTTTCATAAAACTAAAGCAGTTTTCATGCCAAATAATTGAACTACCCATGACGGTTTATTGCTGGTTTGGCGGTGCAACTAAGGAGAAAGAAAAACTACCTGATTTATCAATGGGAAAAACGTGATGACTTAGGTGTTGGACCGCTTGATACCGGTAGAGAAGCGACCCTGCCTGTTCAGGGCATATTTGTATAAGGTCAATGCTGCACCGTTATGGTGAGAGAATGCACAGCCAGTGTGCAAAAAGACACCGTCAGATAATCGGCCTTTGCGCTTGCACACCCCGGCGGCAGATTCAGTTGGAGTACCGTCGCTATACCCCCTTGAAGGAGTACTAATCAGGCTCATTCCATCCGGACCCTATGCACAACCAGGCAGACGTTTGATATGGCGGCGACCCGCCGGCGCGCGGCGCAAGACACGAACCCGATGGCAATATCGCCCGTCGCGCCGCGCTGATTAACGCACTCTTTCTGCAGATCGTTGATAGGCATTAAGATAGTGTTAAAAAGGTAAATAATAATGAACATAATTATCATTATGTATCTCTTTACGATATTCTTTGCACCTACGTTACAACCTTTTCTTCGTTGGCCTGCAAGTGGTCGTGTGGGGGTGGGTGGGTATGGCCGTTATCGCTCTTTGCCCGCAAGCCGGCAAAGGCCCCGCGTCAGGCGGGGGATTAGCGCCGCAAAACGGGCGACAGGATGCTACCGGCGATGGGTGGGATTATGTGGGATATTAAGCATCTGTTCCAGAAGCACGCGCGGGAAATCGATCGCTTTTTACGCCGTAATGGCCATTCGCCTGAGGCGGCCTCCGACTTGACCCAAGATGTTTTCCTGCGGATACTGAGCGCGGCGCCCATGGCTCAGCAGGACAACCAGCGCGCCTATTTGCATCAGGTAGCGCGCAACCTGTCTATCGATCTTTATCGGCGTGAACGGCGCTTCGCCCCGCAACCGCTCGCTTTGGATGATGACGCGCTGACGGACGATACGTCGCCCAGCCCCGAGCAAATCCTGGCGGATCGCCAGCGGTTGGCTATTGTCAACCGCGCGCTTGATACATTGCCGGATAAAACCCGCCGGGCGTTCATGCTATATCGGCTTGGCGAGATGACTATCAGCGAAGTGGCGGCGGAGCTGGATTTATCGGTGTCGCGCACCTGGACTCTTATTCAGCGGGCCTATCAACACGTGCGCGCCAGTCTTAACGAAGGGGCGCTTTAAGATGAGCTTCGTCCAGAGGAAGCCAGCCATGACCGGGGATCGTGTGCAAGACGATAAGCTGTTCGCCGAAGCGATAGACCTGTTAATGCACCGGCGCGAGGCCGCCGCCAACCCGGCGGCTCACGACACGCTTGAGCAGTGGTTAGCCCGAAGCCCACGTCATCAGGCGGTTTGGGCTGAAGTCATGGATATTCATCGTCTGACGGGAGTCGCCGTGCAGGCGCGCCAGTCTCCGACGTATACTCCCGCCGCCGCTCCGCATCAGCTGTCGCGCTGCCATTTCATGTTTGGCGCTGCGGCTACTTTAGCGGCGGTGAGCGTGGGGACCGTCGTCGGTCCGCCATGGCTGCGGCGCACCGGATGGCGCATGGCGTTCATTGCTGTCTCTCCGCGGCCGGGCCTGCCATTTCAAGTTAATGTGGCGGACATGCATATCACCACCACCGGCGCGGCGTTTGAATTGAGCCACGATGCCGGAATTGTTTCGCTGGCGGTGGCAGACGGGCAAGGGACCTGTCTGCTAACGTCCCGTGCGACAGGCAACGTCCGCCTCAACGGCGGCGAGTGGGCGAGAGTGAATGACAAGGAGGGCGAGTTAGAACGCGGCCATCGCGAGTCTGTCCCTCTCGCCGCCTGGCGTGACGGCTTGCTGTTTGCCGAGCGAGAAAGATTGTCCGCGGTGGTAGCCCGCCTTCAGCGCTGGCAACCGGGTCGCGTCATTCTGGCCAGCCCGCAATTGGCCTCCCAGCGCATCAGCGGCGTTTACAATCTGTCAGATCCCCTTGGCGCGCTGTCCTCCGCCGTGCAACTCTATGGCGGCCATGTGCGCCGACTTTCCACTTTGCTTACGATAATTACCACGCTTTAAAAAAAATCCCGTCCAGAGGAGAAAATTTCGTCCTCTCATTCGTTTTACGCAATGGACACCGATGTTGGCCACAGCCGGCCCCTCGGTCATTGCCATTCTCACGTGAAACGGATTGGGAGCGTTATGAAGCCATACAGCGCGTTCTGTGCGTTCAGAAACACCTCACCACGGCAGATTGCAGCCCGGTACTTGCCACGATGGCAATCACGCTGGTAGCCTTTGCCGCGTCTCAACCGCAGCCCTCATTTGCTATTCCCCCCGGGTTACTGTCGGCGGCGGTGGCGGAATTCGGCCGGCAGTCCGGCCTTCAGGTCAGTTACCTGCCTGAATTGGCGACCGGTAAACGTACCGTCGGGATCACGGGTCGCTATACTCCAGACGTCGCGCTGGCGCGTTTATTACAGGGAACCGGCTTATCATGGCATTATGGTGATGCCCGAACAATTATCCTCAGTGCCGCGCCGGAGCAGCGTAGCGCCGGTGCAACAGATGCGTTGCTGCTGGACACGATTACTGTCACCGCAGCACCCATCGACGATCCTGTCGATTCTCCTTACTACACCGCGGCGCCCACGGCGTACATTTCTGCCGACACCATTGACCATTTTCGCGGTTCCAGCCCGGCGTACATTCTGCGCGGTACGCCCGGCGTGATGTCGGGGGAGGCGCGTAACGGCGCTGGCGCCATTGATGTCAGTATTCGCGGAATGCAGGGTATGGGGCGGGTGAAAACCACCGTGGACGGCGCAGAAAACGCCCTGCAGATCTACCAGGGCTATCAGGGCATTTCCAACCGTACCTATGTCGACCCCGACCTTTTGGCGGGTGTGGATATCACTAAGGGGGCGGATGTCGCCTCCAGCGGTATCGCGGGTACCGTCAATATGCGCACTATCAACCCGTCGGATATCATTAAAAAGGGTAATCGTTTCGGTTTTCGTCTGAAGGGTGGGGTGGGGGGCAATACCGCCTCGCCGCATGCCGGCGACACCGCGGGATATAATATTCAAAATTACCCGGGACTCAGTGCGCCGCCGCCGTCGGTCAGCGCGCCCGACAAGAGTATGGATCGGCCGAACCTGCTAAAACCAACGCAGGGGTCGATAAGCCTCGCCGGGGCGGTACGCGACGATCATTTTGAATTGTTGGGCGCCTATGCCTATCGCCATCGTGGCAATTATTATGCAGGTAAGCACGGGCCCGCGGCCAAGACGGAGCATATCGGTCCGCGGCCTTACTGCTATAGCAACGGGACCTGTATCCCGACGCTGGCGTACCCGGATTACATCGATAATACCGGTCTGACTAACTATCGGGCCGGGGAGGAAGTCCTTAATACGCAGTTGGAGACCAAGTCGGTCCTGACCAAAGGCATCTATCATTTTGGCGACGGTCAACGTGTCCAATTGGGCTATACCCATTTTCGCAGCGAGGCGGGGGATCTGCTGGCATCGCAGCTGACCGGCAACACCGGTCAGGAAACCCAGCAGGAACAAACTTCCGGTACACGACTGAACACCGTCACTCTCGGCTATAGCCTGCAGCCGTCGACCACCGATCTGCTGGACCTGCAAAGTCATTTGTGGACCACCGATTTGAAATTGCGCAACCCGCCCCGTAATGCCTATGGCGCCTCGCCGGAATCGCTGGGTCTGTCCAAGGATTTTCGCCCGGGGTCCGATACCCGAATGTGGGGAGCCGATGTCGCCAACACCTCCCGCTGGCAAACCGATTCCGGTGCGCTGCGCCTGACTTATGGCTCCTCCTGGAGTAGCGAGGATACCCGGCCAAGCGCCTATACCGAAGAGATTGAAGGCTGGCTCAATCCTGCGTAACGCCCACCGAAAAGAGGCCGCGTTATATACTAAAGACGAGTACCAACCGCTGGTGTGGCTGACCCTGAATAGCGGCCTGCGCTATAGCCACTACTGGTCCCATGACCGCCAAACGCAGGTTAACAGCCCCAATCAGATAAATTCAAAACCGAATCGCAGCGAGGGGGGATACAGCCCGTCCGCAGGCGTTATGCTGCAGCCTACGCCCAATACACAACTGTACGTGAATTATTCCAGCGCGCTGCGCTTTCCCAGTCTCTTCGAGTCGGTTTCGGCCTTCACCATCATCCCCAACCCGGATTTGGCGCCGGAACGTGCCCATAACTGGGAGATAGGTATGAATTATCATCGGGATAACGTATTCAGCGATGACGATAAAGGCAGGGTGAAGTTAAGTTACTTCAATTGGGACGTCAAAAACTACATCGCCCGATCCTTCCGCCCCTTCCAGAGCGACGGTGGCTTCACCTGGTACGGCATGCAAGTGTACAACATTGACCGCGCCAGGTTTTCGGGTCTGGAATTGTCCACCCGCTATGAAATCGGCGGCTTCACCGCCGATTTAGGCGCCAACTATTATCTTGACGTCGCCTTTTGTCAGAATAACGGCAGTTGCGAGAACAAATCGTTGTACGGCGACTACGCCACCAACCAGGTTCCGCCGGAATATACGGTTAATCTCACGTTGTCGCAGAAAATATTGGCCGACAAGGTGGCGGTAGGGGCGCGCGCGACGCATGTGGGACCACGCGCTATCAAACACGGACAGGTCACCTCGCAGGGGTTGAGCCAGTTCATCACGCAAATTCAATGGAAACCCTATACGCTGGTGGATGTCTTTGCCGATTACAACATTAACGATAATCTTATCGCGTCATTGCGGGTGGAAAATCTGACGGATAAATATTACGTGGACCCGCTGAGTCTTATCAATGTGCCGGCGCCGGGGCGCACGGTTTATGCTTCATTAACCGCGAGCTTCTAATGCCGGGTGATGTCGTGCTGGCACGGAGAACGGGTCTGCGCCGCTGGTGTGTCGCCGCGCTATGTGCGCTGGCGCTGCACGGCGGGGTATTAGGCTGGTTGCTGTGGGTGCCGCCCACAGCCGAACCGCCCGCGTCGTCGCCGCCGGCTATCATGAGCATGCTGGCGGAGCGGACGCAAGCCGTGCGCACCGAACGTAATGAGGTATCGCCGGATCGGCAGACACGGCAGGAAAGTCAACAGCCCTCCCAGTCGACGCCGTCCGATGCGCTGCCACCCGTTAAGCCGTCGCGCGATCCACCGGCGGCTGCGGTGCCGGTGCCGCCCATGATGCCGCGGCCTGCAAATGCTCGCCTTCCGCCACCGGAAAAAGTGCCCTGCCCGCGGGCGCACCGTCTTCATATGCGCTCGGAAACCCGCCCCGCACCTGCGCCGCAACCGGCTCAGACGCCATCGCCGGCGGTCTCTGCGGCGCAAGCGCACGTTGCGCCATCCCCTAACGATGCCGCGCCGCTGGACGCTGCGGGCCTGACGCTGTCAGCAAAGGTCATTGAGACCTGGCAGAGTCGGCTGATGGCGCGGTTGGCGCGCTATAAGCGCTATCCGCCGGGCGCAAGGCTGCGTGGTGAGACGGGCGTGGTATATGTACGCTTCCAGGTGGATGATGCCGGGCGCGTCTTGTCGGTTGAGCTGGCGCAATCGTCAGGGTTTGCAGAATTGGATAATGAAGTGTTGTCGCTGGTGCGACGCGCTTCCCCACTGCCAGCCCCTCCGGCGGGGATGCCCCATACTCTGACGGCGCCGGTGGCGTTTTCGGTAGAATAAACCCCAGAGTAAGAGCATGAACCCGGCAAACCCGATAAGGCCGCCCTTCCTCAAGAGACCAAGGGCCTTGCGTTCACATTTGCGAATTAATGAAAAATCACCTTGCCGATGTGGGCAATGACGCGATTACTTTGTTGCAAGGTGGCGGTGGTCTGGGTGATGTAAACCGCGACGTAAAAGGGACGGCTGTTGACCGGGTAAACCGCGGCGATAATGGATCGGGAGCCATACCCGCCGGCACCGGTTTTATCGGCTATCCGCCAACCGGCGGGGAGCGCGGCGCGTAATAAGTCTTTTGCCACCTGGTCATCCATCATCCAGCCCTGCAACAGGCTACGGTGAGGCGGCGTCAAAATATCGGTGACGAGCATTTTTCTCAGGGTGGCAACAATGCTTGCGGGCGTGGTCGTATCGCGGCTATCCCCCGGCACTGCTTCGTTAAGCGCCGGCTCCTGCCGGTCTAAACGTGTGACGTTATCACCAGTGCGCCGCATAAAGCGGGTGACCGCACCGGGTCCGCCGATAGCAGCCAAAACCGCGTTGACGGCGGTATTATCGCTGTAGCTAACGGCGGCCCGGCATAGCTCACGTAACGATATTTTTTCCGGCGCCAGGCGCGCTTGCGTGATGGGGGAATAGTCCACCAGCGCCTGCGGCAGTAATGTTAACTGCTGTTCCAACCTCGTCGTATTGCTCTGTACATCGGCAAGTAAGGCGGCGCAGGCTAGCACCTTATGGGTGCTGTTTAAAGGAAAGCGCTCTCCACTACGGTAGCCAAAAACCGGCTTTCCTTCAGCATCCAGGATCGCTACGCCGATTCTGGCATCGAGCCGGGTTTCCTCCTGTTGCAGATAAGGGCGTAAACCGGCGGTAGTCAATGCCTGCACCGGCAAGGATAACCACAGACAAAAGGCCATGATGAGGGTCGGGAGAAGTCTCATAGTCACTGTATTCCATTTTAAGGGTGGCGCCACTGCGTCATTGCCATGGCCAAGTATTGACTTAATGTAACATGCGGTGTTGGTGAAAAGCGTCGCTGGTGGCGGCCGTATTGACTTTTGCGCGCGAAAGCGCTGTCGCAGCGCAACGCTGCCTTGTGGCAGGCGATATAGTCGGTGTGGATGAAACGATGTGCATTAACCTCAATTTGGCGGTGCTGGTGCAGGCGCGGGAGGTGCTGAATCTTTTTTGCCAGACCGGACGAGTCATTCCCCAGCCGGATGCGCTGTTTCGTGACGAATGGTAGGTGAGGTTCAACGTCTTTACATTCAGGTATGGCTAAGAGAAGAGCAGCTCAGTCTTGCCACACTTAACCGCGGGCAAAAGCGCACGTTGGTTGCCGCGCTGTATGAAGAAGGCGCGTTTGAGGGTAAGAGCGTCGCCAACGACGTCGCCAGGATGCTGCCGCCAGGGAGAGCGACAATTTATAAGCACCTGTAAGAATTCAAAATAGAGAACGCATTACGCTACGGGCGATCTGTAGCTCCTGAATACCCCACCCCGTAAGATTCGCCAGAGTGATGTTTCGCGCGTCGCGCGCACAGGGTGGACCGGCCAGCAAGGTGCCCAGCTCCACCCGATCGGTGCGGGTGAGGAGACCGGCTTTGAAGGCATAGCCCATCTCGCCAAATTGAGCGTATTGATTAATCGAATTCACCCCCCGCTGTTTAGCTATGCCCGGTAGCGTTATCGCCAGTTCCCGTTTGCCGGGGCTGTCCGTGCCGACCGCCGTGATAGGCGTGCCGGGTGTCACCCGTGCGCTGTTTATCCGCGGCTCCCGGGCGGGCGTCGCGGTCACGATCAGGTTCGCTTCCAGGGTAACCCGTTCGGCGTGGGGGGACCGATAAAGGTTATGCCGCTGTCGCTAAACGCCCCGCGCCTCGCCGCCAGACCGTCGGCGCGTCTTCCCCATACCAGCACGTCACGGCAGTCGGTGATAGAGAATAATTGTACGAAAAGTCTATGATGGACTTATGTTATCCATCAAGACAACGGGGGAGTGGAAGAATCGGGCATTTGCGCCGCCGTTGGCTTATTGATCCTCGCTTGCTCCTTTTCGCCCGTAATGCTGGCGGCCGGACTATTCATTGCCGGCCTAAGTCCCGGCTTGGCGTCGCCGTCCCTTGCCGCAGCGGTCAGCCGCGTGGTTGGGATGTCACAACAACCCCTGGTGAATACCATCATTAACGCCGGCACCGGCGCTGGCATCATTCTTTCGGTGCCGGTGCTGCTTTTTCTGCCGGGAGGCTGGCGCGTCGCTTGTGTGTTCTTCGGCGGGATAGCGCTGGCCTGCCTGGTGCCGCTTGCCCTGTATCTGCCCACCGGCGGCACGCAGCGCCATGCGCGGAAAATGCGCCGACGTATCATGCCTTTTCAGCGCCCGCTGGTGCGTTTGATCGTGTTGGCTTTCTTTAGCGGAATGGCCAGCGCGGCATGGTGGAATTTTGGTCCAGAGCTATTGCATCACCATGTCCGCGTGGAGAATAACACCACCAGCCTGCTGTGGCTGATAAGCGGCGGGGCAGGCATATTGGGGGCGTTGGCGGGGCCGGCGGCGGCGTTAATCGGTTTGAAACAGGTCTATCGCCTTTCGCAGCTGTTTATGGCGACGCCGCTATTACTACTGGCATTCAGTCACGGTTTTTCAGGCTGGTTAATCCCTGCGGTGGCGTTGGGTGGCACGGGCTACGTGACGCTGACAGGCGTGATGCTGGTGTGTGGCGCTGCCGCGGCAAACGTATCTCCAGCCGCCGGCGTGAGCGCCGTGTTTTTCATGCTGGCGGCCGGGCAGGTGGTGGGATCGATAGTTTTTGGTCTGCTTTATGCGCGGGAGGGTGCCATTGTGGCGCTTACGCTATTTTCCGCTCTCTCCCTGCTGCTGATGATGTTTACTCCCGCCACAGAGGCACCCTCGGCAACATAAGCTCGCGCCCGACGAGGGGTAACGTTGGCCGAACGAACAACAGGGCACTAGCCAGTCGTAGCGCATACAGCGATCTTAACGGCCTTGTGTGAACGGTCCTGATGCAACGCCTTTACCTTGCTAGCGAGGGTATTGGAAAGCTTAAGGGGAAAACAAATAGCAATCTTGCATCCGGCGGCTGGGGTCGCTCTCCCGGCATCCGCTACATCAAAGGCTCAAATAGCCTATTGTGAAGGTTCTGTGAAAATAGAGTAATAAAATCTGGTGGGTTATATTGTTGAAATGCAATGACGGTATGTTTACCACCGCGTCGTACCAGCCCATCATGAACCAAAAAAGGTGAAATCAGGTGGATAAGAAAATCTCTGCAAGTTTATTTCTGTTGAATTTCCTGTTCGCTGTCTCTGCCGTGGCGGCACCGGCACCGTCTGGCGACGTTGCTTATTTGATGAATCAGCGGCTGGCCTATATGAAAGACGTTGCGGGGTATAAGGCGAGCAATCATCTGGCCATTGAGGATCTGCCGCAAGAGGACCGGGTCCTGTCAGCTGCAGTGACGGAAGCGGAAACCCTAGGGCTGAACGGCGATTCGGTTAAACCCTTCATTCAAGCGCAAATGGATGCGGCTAAGGCTATCCAGTATCGCTACCGTGCCGATTGGTTGTCCTTACCCGAAAAAGGGTGGCAGCCCGCCCCCCTGGCACAGGTAAGATCAAAGATAAGCTCCCTGAGTACTGAAGTGCTGAGCGCTATCAGCGCGCGTTTAACCAAAGGAGAAAAGTTCACCGATCGACAGGCTTTCATGAAAGCGCTGCAGCAGACGCACCTGGAAGACAGCGACAAGCAGCGCCTTTGGGAATCGCTGACCAAAGTGACTTTGAAAAAGTGATGGCCCGGCATCAGGGGAGAAGATCGTCAGCGCCCGCCATGGCGCTTGATCCGCTGGCGCTTGATGGTCCTGGTTAATATTGTGACCCGGATGTCGAAACGAGGAAAGAAGAGTGCGGCAACACCCGCCGCCTCTACCCACGGCGTCCGGTTTTTGCGGTCTGATAGGTTAGCGGTAATTGTGGCTCCGGGGCGCGTGAGTATTTGCCACGTCTTCATATGAAACTGCCACACGCCCGCGTTATTCCGTAGCGATAAACCTAAGTTATGGGCTAATCTCTGACTGACTCACTGCCTCGGTGACAAAGCGCAAAGTCATTTTCGGATAATGGGTTGCCTGGCGTCGCGTCTAAAGAGCATTTATGCAGCCAATAATGATTGAATCATTGACAATAAATCACGTTCCCCGCATGTTTTTCCATGCTGTGGGTGTTGGCGCTGGTTTATTAGCTGTTTTCGCGACACTCTCCTCATAACAGGTCCATTTCGGGAACGCCATCTCCTCAGTTTTTTGAAAACTGCATTTTCGTAAGATTTTATCGCTATTGTTAATATTGCTTATCCTTGTGGTGGCATTGACTTCTTCTGCGCTACTAATCGCGTAGGAGTAAGCGGCAAACGTCAGATACTTTACTATATTCATAATTGCCCCTGAATTATTTGATAAGAGAGAACTGAAAAAAACAGAAGGAGAGTCATTATTTCTCTTTCTGCACCGCGTCTACGCTAACCTAACAATCACTATATACCCCGTGCCCCCCCACGAAAGCCGACCTCCATAAACACCGTAATTCCGGCAGCAGCGTTGGTAGCGTCAAATGACGGTTGAATGAACAGCGTGATGCTGCCGCCAGCTGTGCGTTAGCCGATACTACCCATGGAAGTCGCGTGTGTTCTAGCCGCTTCCGATTTTTGATATATCAATTAATGCATTAATGTTCATGTAAATGCATTCACCGCTTGTTTGGTCACATTGGTATAAGGAGGAGAGAGTCATCACCGTAACCGCATCGACGCTGAGGTATTTCCTGAAAGTGAAATAAATGAGTTCAAGTAATATGATTTCTGCCAAATGATGATTCTCATGCAAGGGCTGCGAGGATCAGGAAATAACCTGTCATTAAAATAGGCATTAACAAACAAGTTCACATCCTTGGCAATATGAAATTTTTAAGCAACAGAAAGGGGGTGTTATTTTCCTTATTATTTCCCTTTTCTTGTCGCTAACGCTATACGGGCCGTGGAAAGGCCAGCGGAACTGAATCGCTGTCTAGCGGCAGTCATTTTAAACGCAGAGGCTATATCGTTATGCGCAGCGGAAAGTGACGCCCGGTTTATTCACGGCGACTGTATGCGGTGTCTTTCTTAAAATGGTTTATAAGCCATTTAATGATTGTTTGTTGAAATAATGTTTTATTGTATATCCCCCGAGTTGTTGCGGGTCACAGGTTTCAGTGTGGTTGTAATAAGCGTGATGAAATTCTGAAATAATAATGAAGTAGGAGCAATACATGTTGGGAAGCGGAAAACTACGGCGATGGTTACCCATAGCATTATGCACCTGATGCACCTGGCCGCTGGCGGGGTGTATTCAGGAGCAGGATGGTAGAGCGAGAATAGAAAGGGATTTAGAGCGCCGCGTCAATGCCATGACGCTGGAAGAAAAAATCGGTCAAAAGCTCATGCTTGATTTCCGCTATTGGGATCCGCGCGGCAAACGCCAGCAAGACATGGTTGCGCCAGACGCCACGGTGGCGAAAATCATTCGCGACAACCATATTGGAGGTGTCGTTCTCTTTGCCAACAACCTTAAAAATACAGCGCAAATTGAAACACTTACTTCGTGGTATGCCGCAATGAAAACAGGTGGCGGTACACGCCTTTTCATCGCTACCGATAATGAGGGCGGCAGCGTATTTCGTTTACCGCGCGGTGATTATGCTTCTTTTCCCGGCAATATGGCGTTAGCCGCCGCCATAGAGGGAGGCGCCGATCCCAAACTTGCCGTTGAGCAGGGGCGATGGATGGCGCAGGATATGCAGTCGGTCCATATCAATACCAATTTCGCGCCGATCGTGGACGTCAATACCAACCCCTACAACCCGATTATCAATGTGCGGAGTTTCAGCGACGATGCGCCCACCGTGGCTCGCCTGACTGAGTGGCTAACCGCAGGAATGCATCAGCAGCGGTTGATCACCGCTTACAAGCATTTTCCTGGACACGGCAGTACATCAACCGACTCCCACACGTCTCTGCCGCGCGTGGAACGTCTTAGAAAAGACGCCTTTGCCATCGATATTGCGCCTTACAAGCACGCCATCGATAATCACGTTGCTCCTGATATGATCATGACGGCCCATATTCAGTATCCGGCGCTGGATAACACGCAAATTTACAGCCGGTTTGGCGAGAAAATGACGGTGCCCGCCACCATGTCGCGTGAAATTCAAACCAACATTCTGCGAAATGTGTTGGGTTATCGCGGGGTCACCGTTTCGGATGCGCTGAACATGGGTGCGATTGCCGATCATTTTACCCAGGCCGAAGCCGTTGAGCGGGTCTTTGCCGCCGGGGTAGATATTGCCCTGATGCCCGTTAGCATCACCTCGCCGGCCGAGGCGGACCGGTTACCGGTATTAATTCACCATATTATGGCCAAGGTCAGATCCGGGGCTATAAGCGAGGCTGAGATTAATGATTCCGTCAAACGTATATTGCGCCTGAAGCACACCCATCTTTGGCAAGATAGTCGGCGTAGCCTTTCCTCTCTTTTAATTAATGGTGAAAAGAGTGAAAAAGCGATTGCCGACCGATCGATTACCGTTGTGGTTAATCGCCATGCCACTTTGCCATTAAAGGATAAAGCACAACGCTATTTTATCTTAACGCCTTCGGAAGCGCAGGCTCAGGGTATTGCGACAATTATGATGCAAGAAGGCTATCGCCATGTCGTGGCAAAACAGATGTCAAAAATGACCGATGCCGAAATCACGTCGGGTATCGCGCAGTGTGATGTCCTGCTCATGGGCACCGCATCGGCCTATTTTACGCCTCTTGCGAAGAAAGGGTTGCTGGCGGGGGATCTGCAGGACGGGGATAACCGGGATAGCGACGAACGGGTTCTTTCCTGGTTTCGTTACGCCGGGCAATTAGGTAAAAAGCGGGTGCACCTTTCCTTGCAGGTCCCTTACGATATTGTCAATTTTGCCGGCGATGTTGACGCTGCCGTGGCGACCTATTCCCCTTATGGCTATGACAACGGCGTCTGGCTTGGACCGTCGATGATATCGCTGGCGCAAATCCTGACGGGGGAGCGCCCGCCCAAGGGGAAATTGCCGGTGACGCTCTGGTATTACTACGACGTCGATACCCATGACGGCACCGTTGCCTTTCCACGCGGTTATGGCTTGAGCTGGGATAAAGGCAGTCCATAAAACCGAATTTTACTCAGGAATAGAACGGTGCCGCGGAAGTGATCGCGTCGTCGCCGCGACGTTTTTGGCAAGTTAAGATATAGTATGTTGATCCTCTAATTGGGTGCATAAAATGGGACGTTCCAGTAAATTGCAGGCTGGCGCCAACCGGGCGCTGATCGTTGAAAAGGCCAGCCAGCTATTCCGGTCGCACGGCATCGCCGAGGTACGTGTATCGGATATCATGGAGGCGGCGGGTGTGACGTCGGGGGGCTTTTACAAGCATTTTATCTCGAAAGAGGCTCTGGCGGCGGAAGCAGCCAAACTGGCTTTCGATCAGTCACGGCAGCACTGGGATAATCTGGCCTGCGAGCACCCACAGCGCCCACAATGGCAGATAGCGGCGTGCTATTTCGCGCCCAAACCGGACGAGAATCGCTGCCCGATGATGGCATTCGGCTGCGATCTTATGCAGCATAACAATGCGGCGTTGGCCGCCGGATGCACGGAGGGCATCAACGCGCTGCTGAGTTCTTTTCTCAACGCCGATGGGAGACCAGACACCATGTCTGCGGGAAATAACAAGACGTTAGCCGTTTTTGCCGCAATGGTGGGTGCCCGTTATCTCGGTGAAATTTCAAGCGATTCCGCCTTGTCTGAGGCCTTGACGTCCGCCGTATTGGACATGCTGGAGCCTTAGTGGTGCCAACGGCGCCCCAACCTCGTTTTCAGGACGGTCGCGATGCTCTGTCTTTACCCGGCTCAGGCGCTGCTGCGTTTTCAGCGGAACGCCTGATGGCGTCAATGACGGCGGCCGTGCTGAGGATCTCGGTGGCGTATGTCGGGCCATCAATGTCCATCGCCGCGTGCAGCGCCGCATGAGTACGCGCCGATGTGGCGTCGCGAACTAGCGTGACATGAAAGCCCAGTTCCATTCCGATGCGCGCTGTTGCCTCCAGGCAAGTATTGGCCAGTAAACCCACGCAGATGATTTTTTCTTTACCGTAGCGTCTCAACTGATGTTCGAGATCGGTGTTGGGAAACCCGCTCGATCCCCAATGCTCGCTGACCACAACGTCACCGGTCTGAACCTGGAAATCATCGTGAAAGGTGCCTCCCCAGGTGTCTTTGGCAAAAATTTGATGCTCTCTTGCGGCCAACTGGTACGGGGAAGGATATTTCCAGTCGGCGTAATCCCCCGGCTGCCAGCGATGATGGGGAACATGATAGACGGTAATCCCAGCCTCGCGCGCCGTGGCGACGAGGTTACGCAAATTCTCATGCATTGCGTGTTCAAGCGCGATTTCTTTCACCATGGGGTAAAGTTTACCCCCTTTAGCCAGAAAATCATTGTACAAATCAATACATAGCAGAGCGGTGATCGCAGGTTGATAGACGGGAGCGTGCATTGTTAATCTCGTCAGTATTGTTAGAAGTGATATTGCCATAATAGATTATCATAATAATCTATTATGGCAATGAATGAACTCTCGCGTTGATAAGTCATCGCCATGCAAAGCACCGTCGGAGGGGATCACGCCGTGGACGGCGAAAAGGGTCAGGTTTGTGATGTTCTATTGCAGCATTCGATCAAAGCCGCTGTGGGATCGCAAAGCCCTAACGTGGGGCTGGTAGCAGGAAACACGCTGTCGCTATTTATTCCGTGCTACGCTTATGCCCTAAATGGCGCCCGGCATGAAACAAGGTATCGCTATTGGCGCCACCTTTGCAGCGTGAGGCGGCGGGGGGATGCGTTCGGGCGACAGGTTGAGTCATTTGAGGACAGCGAGCATGAGTGACGTGGCGGTGGGGAACATCCTGAGACTTTATGAGCGGCATGCAGGCGCCTTTGCGCGGCTGCGCTCACTGGATCTTAGCGAGAAGCCCTGGCTGGATAAATTTATAGCCGCCATGGGAGCCCGGGGCCGTCTTTTGGATATCGGCTGCGGCAACGGGCAGCCCATCGCGGAATATTTTATCCAGCGGCACCATTCGGTTACCGGTATTGACGGCGCGCTGGGATATTGCCTGCCGGTGATGGGGGGCAGTCTGCTGGTGATGTTAATGTTCGATATTTTACGCTGGCGTCGTCAACACGCCGTGTCATCTCGATTCGCCTGAGTTTCACCGCTGCTGGCGCTGAACAGAAGATCGGACCGCCATCGGTGTTGTCACCCGACCTGATGGCATACGGTATCGTAAACGTGCCTATTTTCGCTGACCTAGCCTTGGGTGATGAATATCGCCAAAGGGCCTGGTAACGCGAATTTTGGGCCGATGAAGGTTGGCTGCAGCTAAAATGCCGCGATGTATGGCTAATGGTAAATAACTCTTTTCTCATTGGCGTCGTCAAAGGTTGTTGTCGAACCGTCTAGTGGTCATGTTATTTTTTTTAACCTATCGGCTATGAGATGGGCCGTCTCATTCCGATATGAGATAACTATGTTAAAAACAATTTTATTCATTATATCAACCCCGACTTAATCATAATGGGGGTTTTCCATGTCTTTAGATTCACCTGCGTTGCAAAACCATCGGGTGGGTATGTTTTATAATAAAACCTATCCATTAATATCAAAGAAGGATAATACGCTGCCCCGTGTTAACCCCGGGGTAATGGACAGAAATCTTATTGGGGAACATATTGACAGATTAATTAACGCACGAAACGATGCGGTCAGGTTAAATCAAGAGTTCAATGGAGCGAATAGCTCTCTGCTGCATAAAATGATAATGTTATATACATTATTCAATGTACTTGGGCCCGATAACTCTACCGGACTTCCATTGCAATGGTTGAATAACGGTACTGTTCCCCTTCCTTCGATGGCGCTATCACCAACAGACGAAATGATAGACAATTCGTCTGAATTTACCGGTGGGCTTGCGTCCTTGGCACTATCTCAGGAGGAATTAAAAATAAGGGCAAAGAATGCGGCGAGTATCGGCGCAAGTCCCAATAATACCTTTGCAGATAATGCCAGAACTGGTCGGCCATCGCTTACGGCTGCGAGGCGAGTTAGCAAACGTGACGTCCGGTACGCCAAACGACGACGGAGTAAAGGCTTAGGCGCTGATACTCCCTGCGCGCGCTTGACCCGGTCGACGGCTCAGGTCAAACAGGACAAAGCGTTGCCTGTACGTCTCAAAAGAGCCTCTCAGATGCTGACACCGGAAGCCGGTTGCTTTATCCTCGGTGCCTTACAACCTCTGCTCTATCCACTGTGCGCCGGGCTTGCACTCAAAAATAAAAATATGCCTTCGTCTGCCGGGACACCCCGTCCGGATAGTATTGCTCAAGCGACGGGAAAACCCCTTGATATTAAAGGGGGAGACAAGAACGGAGGGACGAGTGCTCTGCACGACATTGCCGTATTGGGTGGGGTGGCCGGTATGATGATACCCACCGCGATGTTGCCCGGCGTCCTGTTAACGAAAGCGATCGTTCTCGGTCGAAGGGCGGAGGGTGCCATAACGCCCGACGATATCGCGCAGAAAGCCGCCACGATTGAGGATATTGCCGTCAGGGTGGCGGATGAAATCGTGGCAGGGGCGTCTTCTATCGGCAGCATCGCCGTTACGGCGGCGGAAGACGTAGCGGCGGGCGACACCGTGATCGAAAATGCCGCTGAGGTCGCGGCGAAAGAAATTGCCATGGGAGCAGCCGTCGTGCAAGAGGCCGCCGTGGCATCGGCGGAAGAAATTGCGGCCAGTACCATCGCCCTCGGCAATGTGGCTAGCGCCGCAGCGGAAGAGATCCTGGCTCAAGCTGCGGTAATCAAAGACGCCGTCGCTGAAACGGCTGTCGAATTTGCTACGGAAGACATTGCGTTGCAAGACGACAGTATAAAAGCGATAGACAATACTAAGGCACAGGCTGCAACAGAAATGCTTAAAACACCCGACGGCGCAATATAATTACCACGCACAGACCGCGCAGCGTCAATTGCCTGTGCGGTCTGATGCTTTCTTCCCTGTATCACCACCAATTTACGTTAATCAAGCAGCCTAATGCTCTGGATCACAGGTGCTAAGGGGTGGCCAGAAGCAAATGATCATTATTAATTCAAACACGGAGGGAACCGATATGCTGCTCGATCCGCACAGTTTGAAAAACCAGAATAATAAAATTATCAATCATCACCTACACACGGCGAAAAAAATAGGTAGCCCTACTTCACGGCATCTGACCCGGCCACAGGCGCTAGCGAAAAATACGTCTGGCAATAGGATTGGCGCTTTAGTCAATGCCCGGCGGGATGCTGCTTCTTTTAATCATTCTGCAACGCAGGATAATAACGGATCTTTGCTGGCGGTTTTTACGATGATTGTTCCGACGCAAGCACCAAGTCCGGTGAATACTCACGTCTTAGCACGCCGTCAGACGAACGCGTCGTCATCGCCGTCGCGGCCGTCTGCGTCCTATCCCGTTAACGTGAGAAACGAGTGCCCTTGCTTACATGAAGAGCGTTTACCATCGTGGCAACGCGCAGCAAGAGTGACTATCCCAGCAGAGCTTCGAGGGCAGGGGGTGGAGAGCGTTAACTTTGCCGATCGCCTTGAACGGAAGCGAAGCGTAACACGTCTTTTTAAAGGGGCGGAACCTCACGGCAGCGGCAAAGCCGTTGAGCGCCTTGTCAGACATAGCAAGCTGCGTCGACCTAGTTGTCGAACTGCGCCGACATCGCAAATTAAGCACGAGGGGCGTCCGGCGGATGTGGCGTTGCAAAGAGAAGGGTGCTATTTGTCGCCGCACTGTTTGATCACCTACATCTTAAATCCCTGGCCCGCCGCTATAGTCTCCCTGCCTACCTTAATTAATACCTCATCAATTCTCCATAAGAGACGAACCTAACCAGAGTGCGAAAGCACACAGAGCGCTTGGCAAGGCGCCTCAGGCCGATTTTGACACCCGACTGTATGCTGCGACGGCCGGTGAAGTTACCGCGGCCGCAGCGGTAGACATTGCGGAGAGTGCGGGCGAGGAGATGGGGGCGGATGGCATGCTTGCGGTGGCGGAAATCGCCGCTACCGCTGCGGCAGCAAAATGACCGATTTGGCAACCATGACTTGGTCACACCCAGGCTCTACCTGGGTTCATGAGCAGACCCTGCGCAAGGATGATCCTCTCACTCACTGCACTGGCCATCACTGAAGGATGGCTCTACAGACATGACGCCTTACCATGGCAGGACCACGCATGGCCGCAGTGGCATTGCCGAAACAGGTCATAAAAGCGGCTTGCCCATGTGGAGCTGAAGGCTGTCGGCCGGCACTGGCGAGATGATTCTTGCTGCCCGGGTCGCCCTGGGCCAGCAAGAAATAAGGCATGTGCTGCTCAGTATGGCCAAAGTGACTAACTATGAACGGGCTTGAATTTGGCCTGACCTGAGTTGTTCGATTCCTCGCGGGGTGATTGACACCGTGCTAAATCGTTCATGAGTTAATCGTTTTAGCTACAGGCTATGACGTTTTCTGCCACCTATCCTTACAAGAACGTTATGAGGAGAAGCAATGGCAGATACAGAATTGCGGCTTGTGCTGGGCGATCAGCTTAATGCGCAACACAGTTGGTTTCAACGCGTTGAGGGGCATGTCGTTTACGTAATGATGGAAGTGCGTCAGGAAACAGATTATATCCTGCACCATGCGCAGAAAATTATTGCGCTCTTCGCGGCCATGCGCGCCTTTGCCGCGTCGCTGCGCGCGCAAGGGCATAGGGTACATTATCTCAAGATCGGCGCTAAAGATAATCACCCGCGGCTCACCGATAATCTCGACGCGCTTATCGCGCATTACCATGCACGGAGCCTGTGTTGGCAATTGCCGGATGAGTATCGGCTCGACCGGCAATTGCATGACTATGCGGCGCAGTTAAAGATTGAGACCGACGTGGTAGATTCCGAGCATTTTTATACCCCGAGATTGGCGGTAGGAGAGTTTTTCGCCGATCGCAAGCAATGGCTTATGGAAAGTTTCTATCGTCACATGCGCCAGCAGCACGGGATCTTGCTTGATATAAGCGGTCAGCCGGAAGGCGGTAAATGGAACTACGACCATGACAACCGCAAAGCCTGGCAGGGGACGCCGGCCGTGCCGGATGACCGGCGCCCTTCCCACAATCATAGCCGGCTATGGCGTGAGATTCAGGATGCAGGCGTGCGTAGTTTCGGTGAAGCGCACAATGGACAATCACACTGGCCGGTAAACCGGCAGGAAGCGCTGCAGCACCTGGAGCATTTTATTGCCGAATACCTGCCTGAATTTAGTCAGTTTCAGGATGCGATGAGCAGTAATCAATGGCATTTGTTCCATTCTCTGTTGTCGTTTGCCATGAACAGCAAAATGCTGGCGCCGCGGGAAGTGGTCGATCGGGTGGAGCAGGCTTACCGCGACGGCGAGGTTCCGTTAGCCTCAGCCGAAGGTTTTATCCGCCAGATTTTGGGATGGCGTGAGTATGTGCGTGGCATTTATTGGTCACAGATGCCGGGCTATACGGAACTCAATGTTTTACAACAACGGCAAAAATTGCCCCATTACTTTTGGGATGGCGACACCCAAATGAACTGTATGGCCCATGCGTTGGATCGCGCGTATGCGCATCACATTCAACGCCTGATGATCATTGGTAATTTCGCGCTTTTAGCCGGGATCGCGGCTAACGAGGTCCATCAATGGTACCTCGGGGTGTATATTGATGCGCTTGAATGGGTGGAGGCGCCCAATACCCTGGGTATGAGTCAATACGCCGATGGCGGCCTGATGGCCAGCAAACCCTATGTTTCCACAGCCGCCTATATAGACCGAATGAGCGATTATTGCGGCGGTTGCCATTATCGACGCAAGCAGCGGCCCGGCCCGGGGGCATGCCCATTCAATTCCCTTTATTGGGATTTCTTCACCCGTCAACGCAGCCGGCTTGCAGGTAATCATCGCTTGAGCATGGTCTATCGTCAGTTGGAAAGGATGTCTGCCGATGAACGTGACGCTATTGCCGCGTATGCCGCCGATTTGCGCAAGAATTTAGACAATTTATAACACCTGTCCGTGCCCGGCGCGTGTTGCTGGGCTCTCAGGTGGGCTGGGTCGTGTTTGCTGCGGCAACGGCAACGGCGTTTGGCGGCCGGTCACGAAGAAAAGGCTTAACTGTCCATACCACCCCTGCCGGTGGCGACAGAGGAAGTGGAGAGTGCGGATATCGGCCGGGGATCACTGCATTTGCCAGAATGGTTCATTTGAACTAAGATGAATATCAAATGAACATCACGCGGAGGGCTTATGTCGGTGTCAGTTTATAGGCCACACCCTTTTCCGGCCGAAAGATCGTTACTTCTATCGCTAAACCTACCGGAAACGTTGCCTGAGGCGCACAACCGGATTTCGCACGGACTCAATGCAACGTTATTGAAGCAGGCTGCTGCACTTTCCCATTTCGATGAAGCGCGGTTGTGTCGCTTGGCGGGCATTGATCGTAACACCTATAGTCGGCGTATCAACAGGGCGGAGCAAACATTTTCTCCTGACCAAAGCGGCCGCATTTATATGTTGATTCGGGTGCTTTCAGAGGCGGGCAAATTGTTTAATGGCGATATGCAGCGTGCGGCTGAGTGGCTCGAGACGCCTGCCAAAGGGTTAGGGGGTAAAAAACCGTCCGATCTCACCTCGACTGCCGTCGGCGCGGAAGCGGTCATTAACCTTATCGGCCAGATTGAACACAGTATTATCACTTAATGTCCACGGTAACATTCTATCGGCTGGTGAAAACGACGCAGGTGAGAACGCTCTGGATGGTTTTGGCGCCCGCCTGTACGGCGGCCGCTGGAATTCCAGAGGGACCCCCTGCGTCTATCTGGGTTCAAGTAAGTCTCTGTGCGTGCTTGAATTGCTTGTCCATCTCACCATCGCCGATCTTGCTCATCATTACACGATGCTTTCTCTGGCCGTCCCTGACAACCTGATTGCCGAACTGGATTACGCGGCATTACCGCAGGATTGGCGCAGTGATCCCGCCCCGGCGTCTACCCAAGCCATTGGTGACGGCTGGCTGAGTGATGTGAATAACGGTTTGGTATTGAAAGTGCCGAGCACCCTCACCGGTGAATGGAACGCGCCATTTAATCCGCAACATCCAGCGGCCCAGGAAGTGCGTAATACGGTACAGGTAGAGCCTTTTTATTTCGACCCGCGTTTGGCGCTGACATAACCTCGCGACCCTTGGCGCCAAGAACACCGCAGCTGCCGCAAAGCACACTGGCGCCTCTGATAGCCTCACATGACCTACTCCGCCTCAACTGGAGGCGGGGGTTCGCCAGGTCAAGAGAGACTATCAGGCGCTTTTGCGAGCAAGTAACGTGGCGAAGCGCAGTTTTATCCTGTCACCGTTAGCGTCAGTTTTATGGAGCTGACCCACATCCTCATTGTATTTTATGATGTCCCAGCCCTGATAATAATCTTTCAGTTCGCCGGCTTTAAACGTGAAGGGGAAAGGAAGCGGGCAAGGGTAATCGTAACTGTCCATTGCCGCAACGATAAGATTATATCCGCTGGGCGCGGTGCTTGCCTGCATGTTGGCAATCAATGACGGTATCCGCTCGCGCTGCAAAAACATCATTACCACCGTGGACAGGATAAAATCATAAGTGTCAGTAATCACTACGCTGTGTAAATCCTTCGCCTCAGCGCTTACCGCCGCCGATATGTCCTCCTCCTGTATCAGGGTGGTTAACCGCGCTATACTCTCCTCGTTTTTGTCCCATGCCGTCACGTTGAAACCTTTCAGACCCAGATATAGGGCGTTGCGTCCTGATCCGCAGCCCAAATCCAGCGCCTTACCGGGGGCAACGATCCTGGCGGCGTCAACGACATCGGAATGCGTTGCGGTTAGCTGGTGCTTTTTGTGGAAGTAATCTTCCGCGGTGCAGTAGAAGGTCAATTGGCATTGCATATCATCGGAAAAGGACACGATACGATGCCATTGCTGGGGGGCGATAAAAGGGGGTTGACTTAACGGCGTGAAATCCAGGGTTTCAGTGACATCGCCCGTTTCTATCATAAGAGCGAAGGTTAACGACCCGCGCAGAAGGGTCAATTTGGCCCATGTCCCCGTTTGCGTGTTGTGCCGTTGGGTGAAACTTTCCGGCAGGTCGAAGCTGTGCCATATCGGCATGACTTTATAGGGTAATAAATTTTTCATTGGCATAGTCTACTGCCGCCCGAAACGCGGCAGGTCTCCTGTTTAAGGTAAAATGTCGCGCATCAGGCCAAAAGCCTGCGCGGTGTATTCTTCGCTGGTGACAAACGCGCGCAGCCGCTGTTGCGCATCGTTTCCCCGCGCCAGCATGCCCGCGGGCATTGAGCTTGATGTCCCATTCAAGGTCAGGACGAAGCGCATCGCTGGCCAACACCAGCAGCAGCTCGGGCGTTTTCACTTTCACCAGCAGCGCGGGAAGACGTATGTGCGCTTCATCGCCCAACAGGTTTTTGGCAAGCGCCATCGCACTCAGTTGGATGGGCTGCAAGAACGGCAGCGTTCTGCCGTTTATTTCGGCCACATCGCCAAGGGCATAGATATCGGGGTCCGAAGTTTGCAACCGGTCGTCCACGCAGATACCGCACCGTGTGGCAAGACCCGCTTCAGTGGCCAGACGGGTATTCGGTATCAGCCCCACGGCAGCAATCACCGCATCAGCCTGCATGGTCAGACCCTTTTCCAGCACGAGGCTAAACCTTGCGCCGTTTTATGCATGCTCGTCAGCGCATCATTCAATAACAGCTGTATGCCCATCTTACGACATTTTTGCTGCAGGCGGTTGCTCAGTTCCGCCGGCAGTAAAGAGGACAGCAGGCTATCGGCACGTTCAATCAACATGACGTGTTTCCCGGCGCGATGCAGATCCATTGCCAATTCGGTTCCAATCAGCCCGCCGCCCAGTACGGCAATGCTGAGCGCCTGCTGCAGGACCGTTTGATGTCGATGGTATTCTTGCTGGCTGTTAAAAGTGACTAGCCATTCGCTACCCGGTATATCCGGTACCCGGGCCTGGGCACCGGTTGCCAGGACCAGCTTGTGATAAGGCAAACGCTGTGTGCCCAGGACAATTTCTTTCGACGACCTATGGATGCCTGTTACCGCGGTATAAGCACGTAAGTCGAGACGGTAATCCTGTGCAAATTGCACTGCGGATTGGCGGGTAAGATCGTCGGCGCTTTGCTTCAGGCTGAAGACATGGCTCAAGTCCGGTTTGTGGTATTCATCGCCGCTGTCGGCGGTGATGAGCGTGAGTTTCACCCGCTCGTCGCTACGACGAAGGTTTTTGACCAATTGACGGGACGCAAAACCGGCACCAACTATCACAATGTGCTGTTCCATTCCGTCTTCCGTCAGCATGGTTCAAACACGTCTTTACCCAAAGCGCAACCGGGGCAAAGGAACGTTTCCGGAACGGCCGGCCATGCCGTTCCCGGCGCGACAGCTTGTAAAGGTTCGCCTACCGCAGGATCGTAAACCCACTGGCAAACGGTGCACAGCATACTGATGCCGGCGTCAGCGGCCGGTGTGGCGACGCGTGGATCCATTTTGTCCCCTTCAGCCGCCGGCTCCAGAGGGTGTAGCGCCCATTCACGGGCAATCTTGCGCCCGTGTTCGCGGCATTCCTCCAGCGCGGCGTTATCCGGGCGCCATTTGATCTTTAATGAAAGAGTGATGTCAAATCCGGCATCCATCAAGCGTGTCTGGATACGGTCCACCGCGCCGCCGGTCCAGCCATAACTGCCGAAGGCAGACGCCTTCTTATTGCGAAAACGCAACCCAGCAAGCTCTTCAAGCATACCGGCAACTTTGGGCATCATGACGTTATTCATGGTCGACGATCCCACCAATACGCCTTTGGAGCGGAAGATTTGCGTCAAAATCTCGTTCTTGTCGTGGCGGGAAATATTGTAGATTTTCACCGCTACCGCCGGGTCGACGCTGTGAATTCCTTGTGC
Organism: Pseudomyrmex concolor; assembly: GCA_014839585.1. NCBI lineage: Eukaryota > Metazoa > Arthropoda > Insecta > Hymenoptera > Formicidae > Pseudomyrmex > Pseudomyrmex concolor. Next base: position 22,437 of record QVOB01003024.1, on the reverse strand, counting down.
AATCGCATCGGCCATTTGACGCGTGTTGGACGACATGGTGTCGTAGAAAAGGGTTATACGATCTTCCTGATAATCCGCCGCCCAGGTGAGGTACTGGGCAACGATTTGCGTTGGATTATCGCGCCACACCACCCCGTGCGCCGTGGCGATCATCTGCACCGGTAAATCGAAGGCGAGGATCTCATTAATTTTTGCCGTCACCAGGCGACTGAATGGCGTCAGGATATTGGTATAATAACGGGCGCACTGCTCGTAAAGTTCAGCCTGATCGACTTCATCATTAAACAAATGCTCATCGCAGTAATGCTGACCGAAAGCATCATTGCTAAACAACACCGCGTCGCCGGTCAAGTAAGTCATCATGCTGTCTGGCCAGTGTAACATCGGCGTTTCAGTAAAAATGAGCTGCTTGCTAATTACCGATATCCAACGTATCGCCGGTTGTTACCGTGTGGAATCGCCACTCGGGGTGATGGTGGTGGCCGTTGATAGAATCGATGGCCTGGCGGGTGCAATAGATAGGTGTGTCGGGAATGTGGGTCATAAGCTCGGTCAATGCACCCGCGTGATCCTCTTCCGCATGGTTGATGATGATGTAATCCAGCGTTTTCAGGTCGATCTCCCGGGCCAAATTCGCCACAAAATCGCGGCTAAATTTGTGATCGACGGTATCAATCAAGACGTTTTTTCCTCACGAATCAAATAGCTGTTATAGCTGCTACCGCGGTGGGTTTTATATTCCGTGCCGTGAAAATCACGAATCTCCCAGTCTTTTTGCCCGACCCAATGAATAGTGTTGGTTACCTGTATAGCCATGACTGCGTCCTAATCAATTGACAAAGTACCCTGACTAGAGCAATTAACAGGCCAAATGTTATTCTATTGATTTTAATAGTTTTAAATAAAGGTGTCAGTCAAAATGACATTAAGTTATTATGGTTAAATTGACTTTAATATTGTCGGAATGACCGAGTATGAGCCTCTCACTTCAATCCTTGGCCAAAATCGCCATTGAGTTACAGCACGGTCTTTCCGGTGAAGATCGTTTCCAACGGTTGATAGGCAGCGTCAGAGAACTGCTTCATTGCGATGCGGCGGCATTCCTGCGTTTATCAGCATCAGCAATTCCGGCCGCTGGCGATTGACGGCCTTTCGCCGGACGTGCTCGGCCGGCGCTTTGCGCTCTCCTCCCACCCCCGGCTGGAGGCGATTGCCCGCGCCGGCAATGTGGTACGATTCCCGGCCGACAGCCATTTACCCGATCCTTACGACGGTTTGATTCCGGGGCAGAGTGAATTGAAGATCCACTCCTGTATCGGGTTGCCGTTGTATGCCGATGAAGAGCTGATAGGCGCTTTAACATTTGACAGCCTGAATCCGGCCCAATTCGATGCATTCAGCGACGAAGAACTCTGGTTGATAGGCGCACTGGCGTCGTCGGCGCTCAATAATGCCTTATTGGTTGATGCGCTGGAAAAACAGGCATTACCGACGGCCGTTGCGAGGAACTTCAGGAAACAGACCACGTTACGGGCGGAGGATGAAATGGTGGGCATGTCTGCGTCAATGCAGCAGCTCAGGCACGAAATTAATGTCGTCGCGGGCTCGAATCTGAATGTCCTTATTACGGGAGAGACCGGCGTTGGTAAAGAGCTGGTGGCCAACGCGATACACCAGCTCTCGCCGTGTGCCGCCAAACCTATGGTCTATTTAAACTGCGCGGCGTTGCCGGAGAGTGTGGCGGAAAGCGAGCTATTCGGTCATGTGAAGGGCGCCTTTACGGGCGCCATTCACAACCGGACAGGCAAATTTGAAATGGCCGACAATGGCACGCTCTTTCTGGACTAAATTGGCGAATTATCTTTGGTGCTACAGGCCAAGCTGTTGCGTGTGATCCAATATGGCGATGTGCAACGGGTAGGGGAAGACAGCACCAAACGGGTCAACGTGCGTATTTTGGCCGCGACAAATCGCGATCTCAAAAAGGCCGTAGTCGACGGCCATTTTCGCGTTGATCTCTTCCATCGCCTGAGTGTGTTTCCCCTATCCGTCCCTGCGTTGCATGAACGAAAAGAAGATATCGTTTTGCTGGCAGGCTTTTTCGTTGAGCAGATTAAAAATAAGTTCGGACTTCGCCAGCTCAGGCTGCCGGCTGAAACGCTGGCTATGCTGGTCAATTATGGCTGGCCCGGTAATGTGCGCGAAATGAAACACGCCATCGAGCGTGCAGCCGTATTGGCGTGTGCATCTCTCAATCAAGGCGACGTTACGCTGCACAGCAGGTTGTTCAATCTTTTGCCCTCCGATAGCCGTCAAAGGACTGATGCCGTTCAGACTGAGCCCGCGCCGGCAACGACAGTTAACTTGCCATTGGCGACCCAGGCCTTTCAGCGGCAATACATCGCAAAAGCGCTGGAGGAAAATCACATGAATTGGTCTGCTACTGCGCGCGTTTTGGGTTTGGATAGTGCGAATTTACATCGATTGGCGAAACGGCTGGGTATGAATAACTCACTATTATGACTGCCGTTGGCTCCGCCTGATTGCTAAAGGGGGGCATTTTATTGCCGGATTGCCAATTGGCCGTGACCGGAAAAACCGCTGGCTTCATGCCTTCAGGCTCCCAAGGCTTGCCGTGCGGTTATGCGGTTATGCGGTTATGCGGTTATGCGGTTATGCGGTTATGCGGTTATGCGGTCAGGCGGCAATGTGGTGATGTCGTTATGCGGTCAAGTGGTTATGCATTTATTGCCTTTGTGGGCAAAGTCGCGCGGGTAACGAGTATTTTTAAACGATTGAGCACGTAACGTCGGGGTGATAATCAGGCAAATAACGAAATGAGCGAAAAGTAAAAAAATTATCAGTTTTAACCTCTATAATAGCGCAGATTCACCCCTTTTTTAATTCAACAGAGAATGATGTTTATGGTTAATGTTAGCGGCCTGCCTCTCTCCACGCCATCTATAGAAAAATTATCGGATTCTTTCGTCGTGTCCCCGCAATCCACTTCTTTGGAAGAAACTACGCGCTTAGAAATGACCACTCCCCGTGGCGAAAACGATATTGATTCCACGCTACAGCCTATTTTTCCGCTAGCGGAACGTTTTGTGGAAAAGATAGGTCTCTTGAAGTCATACCTCATGGCGGTTGAAGGGGCAGTGACACACATGCAAGAATATAATATTGGTGGAGAAGATCCGGCAAGCAAACAGTACGCACGCCGGTTGAAAGAGGGTTTCAATGTCGCAGACTGTACGCATAAATGTTCTGAAATAAAAGGAATAATGAAAGTTGTTCAAGACATCGTTAAACACTGTCCTTTGCTGGCCTCCAAACTGAATCATCTTTTTTTCATGGAGTCGAACTTCTCGCCCAAAAAAGATGCACTCATCTCCAAAGAGTATCATTTTGCCCCTGTGGCTGACATGGCGCTTGTACTGCCTGAGGTGTCCGAGTTGTTATCGCTGGCAGAAATGCTGGGGAAAAGTTTTCAGCTGTTGGAATCGGGATTTATGGATTTAAAGGCTGAAACTGAAAAAATGTTTTTATCAATATTCTATTACGCTCCCTCTCATCCTCAAACCCATTATGTCCAATTGACTGAAGGGACAAACTGATTGGGCAAATTATGTCAAGAATCTGGCAAAAATTGATGCCTACGAGAAAATCCCGGCGCAACTGGAAAAATTCAGCTCTATTTTAGATTTGGATAATAGATTCATTATTAAGCATAAAAATCCGATATATAATGATTTACATAATATGAGAACCGGCAGACCCTTGCCTGACTTTACCTATTTGAAAGAAGGTTGGTCCGATTTGGGCTAAGGTACGGTCGCGCTCTGCCAATGCCCTTTTATTTTCGGAAATGGATAGCCTGAGACTCAATGGTTTGCCATCACGGCGCATGAGTGCCAAGGGCGGCCATTATCGAGGGTAACGATTATAGTTACAACATACATTGAGCGCGCCATCGCCTCAATACGGTTATCTGCATCAAGGTTAGGGCAACGACCCTCCTGGCGTGCTAGCTTGACGGCCGATATTGACCCCTGAAGCGATAGGTATGACTTGGCCTCTGCGGCCGGCGTTGGCGTGAACGCGTGTAGTCTAGGGTAACCCGGTTCATAGCGTTAACGTGTTTTCAGCAACGTTAGAAAGGTCATGCACAGGTTTGATGGCCAAGCGATGCCATAACCGTGCGCAATGTGCTGCTGTTGTTCCTCTGTAACGCGTGAATCACAGACGGTAATTTCCCTTCATAAGATGCCATGCACAGCACGACACAATGATTGAAAAAAACGATCTTATAGCGGATAGCGCATTAAACGCGTTGATATAAAAAAACAAGATATTACCTATCGATCTTTGTCGGCTTTGTTCACTTACACGGTGATTGATTGGCAACAGTGTTGAGAAGAATCAAGTGAATAGGGGAGAGGCAAGTGCAATTAAATCATGAATACTGCCTCAGTTGAGGTACCATTAATGGAGGTTATTCCAGGGTAAAGTATCACTGTATTTGTATCATATAAATGCATATTGCGTCATATAAAAATGAATTGATAATTATCCTCATGAGGTATAGTGATGCAAACGTTGTCAATGTTTACAACACCGTCTCTCTACATAAATCGCAACTTAGATAAAGAAGAAACACTTTTGCAAACACCCTCCTCATTAACATCATCGTTGAAATGCGCCGCCCGAGAAAACGATAATTTCAGTATCGACTATCTTTTTACCTTGGTTTGTGAAAATAGCCCTGCCGGGCAGGAAGCAGCCTCATTTCTCTTCGATTTATATACGGGAAAGGAAGCAGGGCATCCTGACTTGCCGGAGCAGTTAGGTAAAGACAGTTTAAAATTTTTCGAGATAATTACCGAAAGAGATAAAAACAAACCGTTGAACGACCCATGGCCTATCCCGGATAAAATTTTGATCATGGCCGGCTTTGCCTGTCAGAAAGAAACACAGCAGTATGAAAATATTCTGACCAGAATCAATAGCAATGATCTCATTAACAGTTTTATTTATGATAGTGAACCGGGTCGTTTTTTTGATACCAATCGTTTGATCTGCGCCTCAGAGATACAAGCCGTGACCAGGCAATTGAACGACAATAACCAGGGGATCACATTTCATGAAACCTCCGCCCTTGATGCAGATGATATGAATAACAATCATATACCTGAGAAGTTGTTTTCCACCTTGCTCAACATCGAAGCCGATGGCAGACAAAAATTATCCGGTGGTGATTTCATTCCTCTTTTAATCAGGGATCATTGGGTCCTGTTTGGTTTGGTGACCGCCGATGCAGGCAAGAAAACGGCTGTTTTGTTCGATAGCGCTGCTAATCTTCGGGAGGAGGAAGTTGATTTTTTACGAACGCTGGCCGACTATGCTGGAGCTGAAGACTTTTTACCCCTTAGCGCTTCGCCGCAAGATCATGCCCCTAACGCCTGTGCCTTATTTGTGTGTAAGGCGATGACGGTATAGCAAGGGAGCCCGCTGCGTCTGTCGAGGTCACTTTGCAAGCCTTCATTGATAATTTCGCAGCACAAACCGCCACGGAACAGGCTAGGTTCAACAAACAAGGCCGTGCGGAACTCTATGGCAGCCTGTTGGATACGCTTGCGCCTACTTAGCCTGTTGGTCAGGAGTCATGATGGGAATCCTCCCGACGTCCTTTCAGGCTTTCGGCCGCTGCGCCGGTACCGCGCTATTCCCGTCGTGGCGATTTCTGGTGCCGAGGGTGCCGGCGGGGGAAGGTCAACGTGGGTCAACCTCTTGCAGACCCTTTACCCCGCGGAGGCGGGTGTCTTGTACAGCGAGCATTTCAAGCGCGGCGATGTCCGGTTGTGTCAAAGTCTGGCGTCTGGGTGACGTTCATTACGTCAGGCCAGCATAACGGTCAGCAGGCTAGTGATGATGATACTGATAAATACCGACAACGAGCCTGCGAAGCTTGATACGGAACCCAGCGTACTCAGACGCGAAGTGAATACCGGAGAGAGAGACGATACCGGCGCAAATACCGCCACCACCTGACGGATTTCCAGCGGCAGCGGGGTAGCAAAGTAAAACAGCGCGGCGAATATCGCCGCGATACCGTAGCGTACCAGCAGCACTTTATAGGCATGCTTAAGCTGGGTGCGGTCGATATTAATTTCCAGCATACAGCCGATGATCAGCATGGCAATAAACGGATTGGCATTGCCTATAATGCCGGTGAGGATCGTGACTTGGCTGGGCAGGTGAAATCCCAGCAGGGCGGCGATCAGCAGCGCCAGATAAACATCGAAGGCGACCGAGGAAAACAGTCGCCGCAGCGTGTTGCCCAGGCCGGTGCTGTGGCCGGTCGCGTTGGCCGCCGCCACATAGCTGCCGCCGGTACAAATTACGGAGTTTCCGGCGTCAAACAGGCAGGTGGCTACTATGCCCGCCGGGCCAAGGAAGCTTTGCACATAGGGCAATGTAAAGCAGCCGATATTATAGCCGGGGGTATTAATTAAATAAAATGCCTTTACCCCGTTTTCCTTGCGCCGACCCAGCCAGTACCCCGCCAGTAGCATCAGTAAATTGCATCCCAGGCCCATGACCACCAGAATCAAAAGCGAGAAATCTACCTGGAAGCTGGCAAAACTGGTAATCACCGCCGCCGGCAGGGTGAGATTCATCATGATTTTTGACAGGGCGACGCTATCCGACAGTTGTAATACCCCTTTGCGCTTGAGCCCGTACCCTATCATGATGATTAATAAAAACGAGAAAGCTTTAATCAGGACATCCAACATAAACGGTGATCCAATCCATATCATACGCGGGCGCGGGCGCGGGCATGCGCGGGGAAAGCGCTACTATACCACTTTCTTCATTGAGATCATGCCATCCCCGGCTTCCCGCTGGCGAAACTTTGGCTGCTCAGGCGCAGACGGAGCTGTGGGTCCCCTAGGGGGTGGGATGGCGTGCCTTAATGTGGTTGAGGAACAGTATTTTTTTTCCATTCGGCGGCCCCGCAGCAGTGATTTTGTTCCAATAAGGCCGCGAAGCTGAAAACGCCAAGGACTGTGCCCTGCCGCAGTAAGGTGTCACCGTGGTAGGGGTAAACCACGGCGTCGTGTCGCGGCCAGCGGCAGGGTAACCCGATCGGGATCATATCCTGGAGGGGGTGTTTTCGGTTTGGGAACCGTTCTAGAGTCCGATGCCTGGGAGCGATCGAGGAAGGGAATTGACACCACCGGTACTGGCGCTATTTTGCGCCGGGTACACCACGAGATAACCGTTGTTTCGGCATCCGGTCAGTGGGTTTTTTTTTACTGCGCCGGCAAAGCTTGCCGGCGGGAGATGCCGCGGCGAGATAAGCTAAAACGTGTGTGACGGGATTCATGAGCGGCCACGCCACATTGGTTCGCCTGTTAACTTGAGGCGGAGCGGTACTGGCGTAGCGCTCGCGCCCACATCCACCGCGCCGCGATAAAAAAGACCAGGGCGATGCCCAGCGCGCTCAGCGCCATCGGCCCATCCCATTGTCCCAACAGCGCCATTATGGGATAGCTCGTCATCACGCCGACGGGGAAGATAAAACGAAACACAAACCGCCAGGGCAGCTCAAACAGATGAATGGGCCAACGGGCGAATCCCAGCAGCGCCGTAAGCACATTGGTAAGGTTTTGTACGGAAATCAGGGCAAAGGAAGCGGAAAATGCCAGGACAAACAAGGCGTAGGCGGTGGTCAGCCCGCCTGCGGCCAAAACGATCGCCAGCAGGATATCGCCGCAAGCGGGCGGCACCGCCAATTGCGTCCAGGCGTAGCTTGCCACGCTTAGTCCCAGTATAAAATCAAAGATTTTCCATATCCGGATATCCGCTAAAGAGCAAAGTAACAGGGGATCGACCGGGCGCAGCAAAATATAGTCGAAGAACCCGGTACGGATCCCGGCAACCGCCGCGGTCAAGCTGGGGGCGATGACCCCTTCGACAAGCGCGTAAAGCATCATATACCATCCCATAAGCGCCAGCATTTGCTCAAACGATCAGCCCGCTACCGTGCGGCGCTCGGCGAACAACAGCCATAAGGGCACCAGTTGCAGCAACGCTAATGCAAGGGAAAGGAGTCCCTGGATCATAAACTCCCAGCGATACTGCATCGCCCGCTTCATACTCAGCAGCAGCGACATGTGGATGATGGCAAGCGCGTGGCGCATCAGCCGAACGCCGTATATTGGCGGATACCCCGCCGCCACACGAGGAGAGCGACCGCATACAGCGCCGCGACCATGATGACCTGCACCGTTACCCAAAAGGCGGCGCCCTGGGGAGAATGTCTACCGGTCATGATTTCAGCCGGCAGGGAGATGACGAACCGAAACGGCAGCCAGCGGGCGATCCGGCCGGCCCAGTCGGGTAAAAACGCCAGCGGAAACATGAAGCCGGATAATACGCTGCTGGCGGCGGCATAGACCTTATGGATGACGAGTGAGCGCTCTATCCAAAAAGTCAGACACCCTATCAGCAAATGGATGGTCTGATTCAGCAGCAGCCCGCCCGCCATGGCCATTAGCAGCAGGAGCCACTCCTGGAGACTGAGCGGATTGCGTGGTATCGGTATCGTTATTGCCAGTAGCAATAGCGGTAGCGCGACGATAAGGCTCAGGATCAATTCAGCCAGCGTAATCGCGCCATAGTGGATAAAGGGATGTACGGGTCGCATCAGCCAGTAAGAAAGCTCGCCGAGCCGGATACTTTCATTCATTTCCCACACGCTATTGCAGCTGGTCAGAATAGTGGTGACCAGTACGGCAAGGTAATAGAGATTGAAATCCTCCCGGGTATAGCCGTGAAACGTGCCGCCTTGCGCTACCGCTTGCCAGAAGAACAGCATAATCAACGGTAGGGTAAGGGTGAGCAGCCAGAGTAGAAATTCAGCCCGAAAGGCGAAGGTTTGCAATAACCGGATTTTGATCAATGCCACCATCATAGGTGTTCGCCCTCCGCGACCGGTGACGATGGGCGTGGCGGCCCAGAGGCGCCAAACATCTGGCGCAAGATCTCCTCCAGCGGCAGATCCTCAATCGTCAGATCGCGCGCCAAATGCTGTTCCACCAGAAAACGGACACATTCTGCTAACCGATCGCGATATATCCTGACGCTGATACGTTCTCCCCGCTGCCCGAGCGGTGTTGCGGGTAAGCGCATAAAAGCAGGCGGTACCAGCGGACCTTCGGTGACGAACGAAACGATTTTTTCATGCCCCTGCCGGGCGGCAAACGTGTGTAAATCCCCGTCATAGGCGATGGTCCCTTTGTCGACAATGACGATGCGTGGGCAAGTCGCGCGGATATCCTCTACATAATGCGACGTCAGCAGGACTGTCGCATTATGCCGGCGATTATAGGCCAAAATAAACTGGCGCAGCGCCGCCTGCATGGTGACATCCAGCCCCAAGGTGGGCTCATCCAGCAACAGTACGCGGGGCTGATGAATAAGCGATGCCGCCACCTCGCAGCGCATACGCTCTCCCAGCGAGAGCTGGCGGGTCGGCTTGCCAAGCAGGGAATGCAGTTGCAGCAGGTCGCTCAATTCGTTCAGGGTCTGCCGATAGGTAGCCTGTGGAATGTTGAACAGTACCCGCAGCATCTCGAACGTGTCGGCGGGAGGCAGATCCCAGATAAGCTGCCCCTTGTTGCCCATGACCAGCCCCATACTGTGTAAAAACGCCGTTTCACGTCGATAGGGCGTGTAACCTTCAACCGTTAACCGGCCGCCGCTGGGGTGCAGTAATCCGCTCAGTAGCTTGACCAACGTCGTTTTGCCTGCCCCGTTGGGACCCAGGATGCCGACGCGCTCGCCGCCGGCAATGTAAAAGCTGACACGGTCAAGCGCCGTCACCGTCTTATACTCACGGCGCCATAGTGCGCTCAGCGCGGCGCGGAAGCTGCTGCCACGTTGATGGACATGGTACCTTTTGCAAAGGTCTTCTGCTTGAATCATTGCCGGCGTGCTCCCGCCGTGCTAAGGCCAGGGTAGCAGTAAGCCCTTACCCGCGAACCCCTGCAATCGTCGCCACCCGTTGGTGCCGGCAGGGTGAGCACGATGCCAGGAGCGATGCCATACGCCCGGCCACCGGCGTTGCCCTCAGGGCAGTGCGCCGGGATGCGGCCGCAATAATGGCGCAGGCAAAACGTTGGGCATAGCCCCTTTTCTGTCAGGAGGTTAGAGCACATAATCGAATGCCTCGCTTTGCAGGTGCGCCTTATTATTGCAGCGGCGGCAGATGGAGGTGGCGTTACGATCGCCGCCCGCCAACGCCTCGCGCGCGTCACGGAAAGCGGGGGCATGCCAGATCTCCATAATCGGCGTGGTGAAGACATTGCCGAAGACCACTTCTTCCCGGTTGTCTTCATAACACAGCACCACATTGCCCGTGATGGTAATGATCAGCATATCTGACGGCGCATAACAGGGACGACGCGAGACGATGTCCGGTCCGGCGGCCACATTGCCCGCCCGATTGGTAAGCTGTAGCTGATCGGGGATTAGCCACGTCAAGGCCGGTTTTGCCTCGCCCGGCTGGCCATCGTGTTGCGTGATGATGAAATGCTTGATGCCATTGTCGTACAGCAGCCGGTACTTCTCGTCAGTAAAATAATCACCATTGCTGTAAAGGATCTGACGCACCGCCGGCAGTCGCTCCGTCACGCGGGCGACAAATTGCGGCAGGCGGGGATACAGCAGCGGTTCATTATAGAAATGATAGGATAAGCGACCTGAAAAATGACATTCTTCCAGGCGATCGAGAATACTGTCGAACTGTGCCGCTTTCATGACTTTCGGCGCACCACGCGGTGCTACTACGTTAGGACAATAGGTACAGAGCCGATTGCAGCGGGAGTTGATTTCAATTTCCACCATGCTGAACATGTTGCCGGTTCCTTATTTTGACGGTTTCACGATGGGTCGACGGATAAACTCCTGATAAAGGGACTTCAACCGTGGCAACACCACCTCCGGGGAAAATAATGCCGTTGGCGTGGGTTTCGCGCCCCGGCTGTCCTTGTCGGAGGGGGGCGCGCGGGCCGTAAGAGCACGGCAAACGCGGTCCACCAATTGATCGATATCTCCCGGCGGCGCGAGCAGGTGCGGAGAAATTTGTCCGAGAATCTCCTTGATGCCGCCAACGGCGTAGGCAGCCACAGGCGTTCCGACAGCGGCAGCTTCGATCGACACGCCTCCGAATTCTTCATGTTCTGAGGGCATGACGATGACCTGGCAGGCGGCGATGGCCGTCGCGACCTGATCATTGGGAATGAAACCCGTGATGACAAATTGCGATTGCAGCCCATATTGCGCGACCTCGATCTCGAGTCGGTGGTGTTGAGGTCCATCACCCACGATGAGAAATTGCAGTCCGAGATGGCGCAGACGATCGGCCATTATCACAAAATGCGACCAGCCTTTTTCCTTAGCGATTCGCCCGATAAAACCCACGGTAGGGTGCGCTAACCCGTAACGCGTGCGAAATGCCTGCACCGCTGCCGCGCCGGGGTGCTGAAAATGGCGCGCATCGACAACATCGGGCAAAATTTCCACGCGACGCGCATAAGGGCGGATTTTGGCCGCCTTTTGCTCCGTCAGCGTAATGGCCGTATCGGCGGCGTGCACGGCTTTCGTCTCCAGATAACAGGCAAACCGGTGCGTGAGACGATCCCAGCGCGACATGGGCCGGTAGATGGCAAGACGCGAGCAATGAAGCGTCAGGATCATAGGACAAGAGAGCAGCCTCGTCACCAGGCATGCCACTATTAACGCCGGAATTTGGCCATCCAGATGAATATGGACCAAATCAAACGGCGTTTGCCGCGCTGTACGGCGCACGCGAAACAAGATCGCCAGCGCCCAGGATTGTGTGAGGTCTTTTAGGCCGGTGAGTTCCGAACGCCATTCAGGTAAAGGAATATAAGTGCGTTCGACGCTCAAATTGGCGTGTAATCTGCGAGTTTTGGGTAAACCGGGAAAGCCTAGTGTCATGACATGCTGCCGGATACCCTGCTGGGCAAGCCACATGGCCTGGCGCCAGATTTGTATCTGCATACCGCCTAGGGCGTCATAGTGGGAGGGCCAGGTTTTGACGTCAGGATGATGAAAAAAGGCGTTAACCGTAATAAATGCATATTACCGTCCTATTAAGCTATTAAGCTATTAAGCTATTAAGCTATTAAGCTATTAAGCTATTAAGCTATTAAGCTTCTGAGCTATTATGCGAAAACACCATGGGCTTAACGTTTCACCGTTACACGTCACGGGGCAGGCACGACCAGCGATAAATCTAAACACCGACACACCGTTACGCCGCCGGCAGCCGCCCTTGGTACTTCGCAGCCGGCTATGTGCTTTGTGGCATTGTGGCGTCTGACAGTGGGCGGCATGGATGAAAATTCAGCTTGCATGAAAAAGATGCTTACGCAGCATCGCCTCTATAAGACTGACAGGCACCGACGTTAAAGGATGACCCTCGTTATTCAGCAAAGGAACACCCATATCCTGCAGCAATATCATCGGTACTTCGTTCGCCGCTATCCGCAAGTAACCACGTTTGTTATCTGACAAAAGCTCCTGCATTACGGCTTCAACGGTGGTGCCGTTAGGCATCTGCAGGTCCACGCCGTTGAGCCGCAGTAACCGATAATGCCAGTCATATGCCCTGGCGCTCAGAACCCCGAGCGCGGACGCAATTTCCGCCGCCGCAATCATTCCCAGCGCCACCGATTCGCCGTGCGTCAGCCGCCCGGCGCAGACGAGTTCGATAGCGTGCCCGACGGTATGTCCGTATTCAAACACCAGCGCGTGGCGTTTTTCTCGCCGGTCATGGATCATGACTTTTTGTTTCGCCCTGACCCCGGAACGCACAATGCGAATGAGAGCGTCCTCGTGATAACGCGCCTCGGGATTAAGCATTTGCGCCAGGGGCACCGCTTCCTGCGCCTCGATGATTAACGCATTTTTGATAATTTCGCATAAACCCGACCGGATATGCCTGGCAGGCAACGTCATCAAAAAAGCGGTATCGGCAAATACGGCCTCGGGCATGTGGTAACACCCCAGCAAGTTTTTGCCCTGGGGCATATTGACCGCTTGTTTATGGGAAACGACTGAGTCGCTCATCGCCAGCAGAGTGGTGGGAATATGGACCAGCCGGATGCCGCGAAATAATAATGTGGCCAGCAATCCTGCCAGATTCCCCACCACGCCGCCCCCCATGGCGACGATAATGCTGTTGCGATCGATGCCGACACCGAGCAATTGCTGCGCCAGCGTTTCAAGGGTCTTCAGGGTCTTGTTTTCTTCCCCTTCCGGGATTGACCAAACGCGGATAGGACAGGCCGTATGCAATTGGCGGACGAAGGACTTGACGTGCAGCGCATTGACGGTGTTGTCGGTAATGACGTGCAAGGAAGACGCCACCATGCCGGCGAGGTAGTCTGCGATCGCGCCCGCGCAATGGCTACCCAGCCAAAAAGGATAGGCCATCTCTTCAAAGCGCAATTCGTTTTTCGCCATGGGCTGGCTCTGCCCGTGCGGATACCCCAAGGACAACGCCTGGCCCGCCGCGCGCCGGGGGCGGCTTTCGTTGCAAACCGTGGGACGCCTATCGTTGCTGCTCTTCATCTTTTTCCCCTATGGATGATATGAAAAAAAAGCTTCCTCAGCCGATGCCCGCGCGTGATAGGCGCGATGCACAATATCCGTTAATTCATCAACGCCCATGTTTAACGGCTAATAACGTGTCCATCCCAAACTGCAATCGAGCAGCGCCTCCAGCCGCACCATAAATTCGATGGCATCGCGGGCAGGGATCGCCAAGCGTCCGCTGGCGCTTATCATTTCCGCGGCGTCACCCGTGGTATCACAGGCGATTTTGATAATGAGTTTGCGTATATAGTCGGCGGTCATTGGCCTGCAGACTCCCATACTCGTTCGGCGTGAAAAACGGACTCGCCGGCGCTGAAGCTGCGCGCGGCCAACTGTTGCGAATAATGCATAGTCGTCCCTAAGGTCTCCGGTTCAAGTTGGCTGGCGTAGTACCTCATGGCGTCATATTTTTCTGCTACCGCGGCATCAATAGCGATCGTCGCCAAACTCGCCATCCCGTGGGCGCGCAGGTCTGCTTCCAGCGTCGCAGGGGAAAATTCGCAGGCGTAGGGCAGGTCTTCATAAAAAAACGAGCCGCCAATGCGCTCGTGCCAGGTTGACGCTGCGGTGAACCATGAGATGATCGACATGACCGCCAATCGCCGCCGGCGCGATAACAATATCGGGAGGGTCAGAAAGCCAACCTCTGCCGTAGCGCTTGTGTCACGTTATCGGGGCGGGTGTCATCGCTTCGCAGCCCCTGGCGCTCGCTTTCCTCGTCATAACCGCACAGGCTGGCGTCGGGAAATGCAAAGGGCTGAAAGTGCAGGTGAAAGCGCCGGCGAAAGTCGCGCTCTTCGCCCATACGCACGTCATGGATGGTCTCCGGCCCGGCCCTGCCCTGCCTGGCGCAGCGAGGCGGGCACGGCCCACGCGCTGCGGGTAAACACCGTCACCAGCGTCAATGCGCAGTGGGGCGCCAGCAGGGCGACGATACCCGCGAGCGAAAAAGCGATATCGTCAGGATGGGGTGCGATTAGCGTGATGCGCAGTCCCCCCCCATTCATCAATCAACGTCTTGGCGTCATGGATCACGTTCATACGACAGCTCCTTCGGATCTTTACCGTTATCGTCCGCGGTCAGGCGAGTTTTACCGGTGCGCCCGAACGCGTCCCGGCAATAATGTCCTCCCGGCTGCGGATCAATTGTTGCTCCAGCAACAGAAGATCCTGGCGCAGACGCGCTTTGCCTCCGGCGCTAAACTGGCGCACCTCACGGTTGATGCCGCTGAGAATGAGGCAGGCCGCCGCCGGCGGTGCATAGTGTGGATCCTCATCCAGCAGACTGAGTGTCTCTATCGGCAGGCGGTGGACCAGCAAAAAGGCGGCTATTTCCAGCTCAGGCCAGCTTACGTCGCCCCAGTTGGCGTTCTGATGGAATCGATGAAGTTGTCCTTGCGCATCTCCTTGCCAATGCCAATCCCCCCATGCATAACGCAGGGATGAACGGATAGGCCGCGTGTTGCCGCCGAAGGGGGGGATGGTGAGCGAACGAAGCCAGGAGGGCAAAGCCGGCGCGGGCTCCTGACCAAGGCGCGCCTGAAGGCGTTGCCACAGGTGGTTAAGCATGTCGCCTATCGGCACGCGTGAACGCTGTCCTGCAACCCGCGCCAGCGGCGATTCGCTGATGCCTTCGATAGCGTTCCGGCTTTGCAGCAACCAGCGGCGGCATTCGGGACGCGTTGCGTGCGCGAGTGCAGTACCTAGGGGCCGTAGGCCAGGAAGATGCTGCGCAATGATATAACCGTCAAGGAAGCCGGCACAGGCGGACGGGGCGCGAGAGCAGATATGCCTAAGCCGCGCTAATTCCGCCAGGCCATAGGCGTTTTCACCAATAAAGCGCAGATGCAGCAGCGGTACCCCCGAAGGATCGGTGATAAGTAACGGCGTTTTTCGGGGGTTAATGCGTCGAAGCCGGGATCGCGCCATGGCGGGCGCGTTCCAGGGCAGCCAGGCTTCCCCCGTTCCGTAGCGCTTTTCCAGCGCTGGACAGTGGATGGCAATGCGCGCATCGGTGCAAACAGGCAGGGTATCAGGCACTGCTTCGGCAAGCGTGGTGAGAAAGGCGGCATGATCTTCCGCTAACAGTAATTGCCACAAGGGACGCCGCGGGCGTGGGACAAGCGGCGAATGTGAAAACTGCGTTGTCCAAACGCCTGGCGCGACTATTTTGCTGACATGGCCGATACTGGCGAACCACAGGCTATCTGCCCTGCCCGTGAGCGCGCTCACCAATGCCGCGACGACGGTACGGCCCGTGTCGGGCTTATCGTCCACAATCAGTATCCTGGGCCGCGTGGGCAACCCATCACACAGACGCAGCAGCGTCGCCAGTTCCGCGGGGTGGTAGCGACAGGATGTATCAGGTTGCCTTAGCGGTCGCAAGGTTAAGCCGATTGAGTCACCTTTGCCACGTCGGCCGCCCAGCGTGGTGCGACGACACTACCGCCGCTGCGGATGCCCACAATGATCAGGGGGTGCCCATCACCCTGCTCACGGGCGAAGCGGCCGGCATCCGCCAGGCACACTTCGGTATCGCCCAAATCATAGCCAAAGCATTCCGGCAGGGGCGTGGACAAAATGCGCGTCAACAGATCAAGCCAGGGAGCCATTTGTCCTTGCAGCGTCAAGGTTAGCGGCGGATAACACACCGTATCGACAGCAGCCTTCTGACCACAGGCGATAGACATGACATTAAGCTGGGCTTGGTTCATCGCGCAGCGGATTTGCCGACGCAGCGCCAGCGGTTGGTGACTGACCTCCGCCAGCAAGTATTCTTTGCAGCGCTTAAACCGGCATTGCCATTGGCTTACGTCCTGGGCGACGGCGTCGGCGTTCTGGGCCTCAATCGCCGCTTCGGGGATATGGTGCAGAACTGCCTCACGTAAGCGGGCATGCTCAGGGGCGGTGATTAAACGCTGTACCGTGACAACCACATCGCGCCGATGGAGCAGGATCACCCCCAGACGTTCCACGGCCACGGGCGATAATGTCGATTGAGCCAGGCGCGCCAGCGTCTATTGCGGCCACTTGGCGGCCAGCAATAATCCCAATTGCCCGGCGGCGATGTGCAGATGTTCCCATCGTGTTTGGTCGCAATCCGTCGCCTCCAGCCGTGCTACGGTCGTCACAAAGGTAGCCCAGGCACCGTCAAAACCCGCCAGGCAGGCACCTGCCACCGCCTGCGCGAGAGCGTCATCCAGGCAGAGCGATGCCAGCAAGGAGGCAAAAGGCAGAGAATAGACGGTAATGCGCTGGCTGGAGAAGTCGACCGCAGCGCGGTAGGGCGACATAGGCGTGCAGCAGTTCGCGCCACAGCGATGCGCGACCCTGGCATTGTCGACATAGGAGAAGTCATAAGCGGCGTCGAACAACGTGCGTAACCACAGGACAAGCTGTGGCAAATCGTCGTCATGCCATGCTTCGCCGTCGCGCCGCTGCAGGCGCAGGAAAAGCGTCCAGGTACCTAACTGACAGACCCGGTTCGCGGCGATGCGTCAGACCGTTTTCCATTCATTAAGGCGTGATGTTAATGCCTCAAAAACATAAAGTCGGCCAATCTGTCCTTCAGCCGCATTGGGCAATTCGGCAAACTCCACCATCGCTTCCCGTTCGGTGAAAACGAAACTGGCCTTATGAACGACAAAAGGCAGTGAGATTTCCAGGGTTTGCGGGGTGAACCGCAATAAACATGAACGGATATCGCTAAATGCATCGGCGCATTTGATCAGTTGCTGCAGCGGGGCTGGCAAACCGCGGTGAGACGCGGTGCGAAAATGAGCCAGCATCCATTGATGCAGCAAATTGTGTACTTGGTGGGCGTTACGTATCGGCAATTGTTCGGATGGCACTTCCCCGGCTACCGGCATGAGCACTTGCCACCGTAAAAAATCATCTCCCCACTGCTGCGCTTTATCGTTTTCCAGCTCAAGGGTAAAGCTGTCCGGTACCGGGCTGGAGACGTGCCGCGGCTATCCAGCCCTGCAATCCCGTTAACGCCGCGATCTGGGTATCTGCGAGCGGAAACAGTTGCGCAAAGGCAATCCAGCTCGTTAGTAGCTCAAGATAATGGCGATAGACGATGGGATCGAGCTGCTCCACGACGTTGGTCAATACCGCCTTCAGGACCTGATCATAGGTGTCCACCAAATCGATACGGCACAGCCCGATTAATGTAATGAGCCTATCCTGCTGGAGCGCCGCCATGAGGTCGGAGATTGCCTGCAACAGCAGGTCGGCTTCGCGTGCGCTGGCCTGCGCCGCTCTGAACCGGCTAAGCGGCGCCAAAAAGCGAACGTAGGCGGTAAACGCAGCCGGATGACTAACCAGTTCAGCCAACAGAGTAGGCGCTAACGGACCGTGTGTGATGACATCCAGCAGCGACAGCGGAGATACGGCGGACTGGGTGGCGTTCATAACGCGTTGAATAATCGCGGCACGTTCCGAGTCGGTATATATCGGTAGTTTTACGGTGTCGTTCAGCACCCGCAGCAGACATTCCAGCCGTCGCGCCTCCTCAGGCTCTTCTAATAACGCCGCCTGCACCCGGTCAGCCAACTGCACGGCGGGCAACTTCTCCATCCACTCCTCGGCGCTTACCACCTGCTTCATCAAACGAAGATCGGTGACGGTGGCCAAGTGAAGTGGCGAGCTCGGGCCGCGCCGCGCATAGCCGCGGCGACAGAACGTGGGGCTGGCGTCTCGCGTCGAAGGCGTGACGATAAGCGCGCGCCGCTCCGTCTGCCGGCCAGACATCCGCCAGCGGAGCAGGGGAGAAGCCATCCGAATAAACTCGGACTGCGGACTCCACGCGCGGTTTGCAGCCAGGTATTGGCAGGAAACAGCGTGCGCTGTCTCAGCGCGACGGCCGTTTTTTCCGCTAACGGCGGCAGCCCCGTCGACGCGCGCTCCAGCAATAGCCCGATAGCTTCAGGGCCGGGCGGCGTTTCTGGCGCTGTGTCGTCAAAGATTGCCTGTACGGCGCCCGGCAGTAGGACTCGCTGCGCGGTCTCGCTCGACAGTGGGATCGTCGGTTGCTGAGAGCTGAAGTAGGCAACGTCCCCTTCGCTATCGATAACCACCCAGGGGTACAGCGGGCATGCTCGTCAGAGGAGCGAGAAACACCGGCAGGTTTTGCTGGCGGAACATGATGCCGGCATGTTCGCAGGCGACGCCGGTTTCGACAAACACCGCCACGAGCGTGTTCTGCCTGGAGGAGGAAAGTCGTAAATACCGTCCCCAGGTTCATCGAGGGTGCTTGCACAGAGGAAATGACCGACCGCAGGCGCAACGGCGGGCAGCAGCGCGCTAACGGGAACGGCGCGCAGCGCGTCGGTCAAACGGGTGTGGGCATCGTCCGTCAGCCGTTCTACCTGGCGTTCTAGCCGATAATCCGGCGCTGGTCTAACCTGCACCAGCCAGAGCTTAACAATACAAACCTCGCGCAGTTGCGCGCCGTGCCATAACGGCGCGATTCTGGTGGGCCAAAAATAGGCGACGGCATTGACGCGGGCACCGGGGGATTGCGCCGAAGCGAAACCGAAACCCAGCGCCAGTTCACCCCGGGCACCGTCAGAGGCGTTCAAGCTCATGGCGGTGGCTGACACCAATCCCTGATCCGTTTCCAATACCCACTCGGTATCCAGCGCCGGTTGCTTGAAGTGCTGGTGCAACTGCTGCAAATATTGCGTTAACCTTTGGCAGTCCTTTGCGAGCAAATAGGGTGATTGTGACGGTTCAGCCTTGCAGGGCCGTGCCTTGTATCAGCCGCTGCGCGAACCACGCGATGGGCTGGGGTTGATAATCAGGGTGGTCCAATTTCTGTTGCGCTATCGCCTGCGGCGAAAAGCCGCTGAATACGACTTCTGCCACCCGCTGAGCAAAGTCTGTTTTAGCGGCACAGGTGACGCTGGCATAGCCGCCGGCATTGACGAATTGCTCGCCATCCTCAAGCCCCGCGCTGCGGATAATCCAGGGCGGTGGACCACAGCATTCCTCCACCTGATGCAACTGATGAGGATGACGGGACAAATGGAGGTGGTAAAGTGCCTGTAGCCGGGCGGCATCCATCTGCGGGTGCTCATCGACGATGGCCAGCGCGTCATCCGGGCTGAACCCAACTAGCGGCGGTATAATTGCCGCGAAGTCTTGCTGTTGTAACAGCTGCTGTAAACGTTCATATTTTGCGGTCATAGCGTTCTCGTTATAGCCATAAACCCAAATGGTTTTGCGCATTGGCGAGCACCAGCCGCGAGCGGCCACCTAACGCTTCGTTTTCGACGACATGCAGCGCGGTATGGCTGATGCGCAACCGCCAGCGCTGCAACATGGCGGGCTCATGGCCCAATAGCGTCATAATGGCCAACTCGATGGTCAGCGCATGGGAGACGACAAGCGTGAGCGCTTCCCCACCGTGCAACCGATGCCGCTGCCGAAGAAAATCGCTGATTCTCGCCTGTTGGGCCTCCACCGTTTCGACGCCGGGTTTCGCTTCCCTGACCGTATCGTCTATACGCGCTTGGAGCATGGCATCCCAATCCGTCAGGGTGAGCGAGGGGTTAAGAGGCGGATTTATACGCATCTCCTCCAGACGTTCGTCTTTTATTAGCGGTAAGCCGAGTCGTGCGCTGAGTACAGTGGCCGTTTGCAGCGCGCGCCGCATGGGGCTGCTGTATAGCCTGGCCCCTGTCAATCCCGCCGGGAAATGGTCGGCGAGTAACTGTGCCTGACGTTGACCGACCGGCGTCAGCATCGAGTCAGGCGAGATGGAATCGAAACGATCTTGCGACTCTTGGCGGTTGCACACGGCTTGTGCATGGCGGATAAAGACGAAACGATGGCGATGCGCTGCGGTCATCTGCTTAACCTCGGATGCGATTACAGGCAATGCGCGTAGCGCAGAATTTTATCCAGCGCCTGCTGGATATCCACCATGTCCTCGTGTTCCGCCAATAACGCGCGGTGGGGGGAGCGTCACGTGACTGCGAGCAAACTCTTCCGCCTGCGGCAGGTTAAAACGCTGCGGTTGAACGGCGGTTTGAAAATCCTCGCTTAAAACAAGGCGCCGCCGGCTGGCGGGTTGGTACAAAGGGCAGGTATTCAGCGCGCTATACATAGGCTTGCAGGGCAGGCTAAGCTCCGCTGAAAGCGCATTAGCCAATTGTTGTAGGGATGTGCGTGCCAGTACGGCAGCGGGCAAGCCTATGGCATAGTGATAGTAAACGCGGTCGGTGGTACCCGGCGTGGTGTGCTGGGGTGTACAGCCTACCTGGCGCACCAGCGTATCCAGGTAGCTCGCATTCTGCCGCCGGACGGCGTTTTCCGCCTCCAGCTTTTCCATTTGCGCCAGCAAGACGGCAGCATGAAACTCAGACAGGCAATAGTTTGATCCCATCAGCACGGCCGTTTCTATGAGTTCCATATGATCGACTGGCGGCGGCGTGCTGGCGAGATTACGGCCATCCGCGCGCAAATGGGACAAGCGATTAGCGATGGTTTCGTCATGCGTGATAACGGCGCCGCCTTCACCGCTGGTCAGCAGCTTGCTGTGCTGCATGCTGAAAGTCCCCGCGCTGCCGAAGGTGCCAACATGGCGCCCCGCGAAGCGCGCGCCGTGCGCTTGAGCACAATCCTCGATTAACGGTATTTCGTGTTCCTTCGCTACCGTAAGCAACCCTTTAACGTCGGCCACCGCCGACCCAAGATGGACCACCGTGATGGCCCGGCAGCGCGGCGTGATCGCCCGTTTTACGGCGTCAACATCCAGACAGCCGGTGTGCGGATCGACATCCGTTAATATGGGCACGGCATTAATGCTAAGCACCGCGGAGGCTGACGCGACCCAGGAAATCGCCGGCACAATGACCTCGTCGCCTGCTCCCACCCCCAGTGCTTCTAATGCCATACTTAAACTGGCGGTGCCGCATGAGGCGGGAATGCAGTAGCCTGCTCCCGTATAGCGTGCAAAAGCCTGAGCGAAGAGTTGTTCAAAACACGTGACGCCGCGATAGGGGCCGCTAATTGACCAGCGACCGCTCTCCAATACCGTCAACAGATTATTGACGGTTTGCGAAGAACTTGCGGGCCACCGGGGCCAGGGAAGTTTTCGGATGGGGCTGCCGCCTTGTACCGCAAGTTTCGACGTCATAAATAATCTCCATTTAATAATTGTTCACATTAATATCTCATGTCATAACTTATATAAATACATTATTGTTATGTCAGGCTCAATTTAAAGTTTCTATCAGCCATGCATGAATTGCAATAGTCTATTCCTTCGCTGCGGGAAACAACGATAATGGGCAGATTGAAACTATTATAAATATAATATGTTTTTAATATTATTATATAGCCAAATTTTAGAAACGGTTGAAATATACCACACTCGGCTATCAGTATGTTGCCATTTTAATTATATATGCAAATTATATATTTTGATTTAACGCGATTGACGCTCTCATTGATAAGCGTTTTTTTCCAGCGCCGGCAGGATAAAAACTTATTGAAAGCGGTTCCGTTGGGAATATTGCTGCCAAAAAGGGACCCATTAATCACTGTAGTTTGGCTCATAGAAAAGTCCCCCCGACTTGGTGCAGGGAATGATAAGACGTTGAGGTTGGCTTGTCATGTGCAAACCGGGGAGTATCAGTGACAGGATAGTTATGCAGAGCTCTGTTTTCTAACCTTATTTGGCTTTGGCTTTGGCTTTGGCTTTGGCTTTGGCTTTGGCTTTGGCTTTGGCTTTGG
>QVOB01003021.1:0-50715 GCA_014839585.1 Pseudomyrmex concolor | reverse complement strand
ACCGTTTGGCTTGTGAGTGCATACTTCTCAACCAGCGCTCTGTCCAATGTCACGCCGAGCCCGGGACGTTGCGAAATAGCCACCTTTCCGCGCTCGACGGCCTTTGCCCCGCCGCCAATCAGGGCCGAGAACAGCGGCGTTTCATCAAATTGCATTTCCAGCATGCCAGCGCCACCCACGGCGGCGCAGACATGGGCGCTGACGGCATCGCAAACGGGACCGGAGGGATTATGCGGAGAAAAGGTCGCGCCTTGTTGATGGATATTTGCGGCCACCGTCATCATCTCCTCGATGCCGCCGACATACTTCGCGTCGGGCATATAGACGTCATAAACGCGTTTATCCCAGAAAGGGGCAAAACTCTCCGTCCTGATGTTTTTCTCGCAGCCCGCCAGCAGGACATGCTGTGCGTTCGCCTGCGCTTTGACCGCTACCAAATCATCCAGGTCGGCCCGCGTTTCCGGCAACGGGCATTCCAGCCAGTGCAGGTGATAGCGTTCCGTTAAGGACAGTAACGCTTGCGCCGTGGGTAAATCTAGGCGCCAATGGCAATCCACCATCAGGCGGATATCCGCGCCGATGGCGTCTCTGACGCGATCAATGCGCTCTATCCCCTTTTGCAGCGCTGCGATGGCCTCAGCAGGGGGCTGGCGACGGCAGTTGACCTCATCGAACGGCGCGATTTTAATGGCAGTGTGCCCGTAGGCGATGGCCGTCCGGGCACTGGCGGCAAACCCCGCCGGCGAGTGGTCGAGGGTTTTGCGGTTAATATTGGCGTAAACGTGGATTTCCCGTGCCGGCGCGGGGCTCAGCAGAGCGCACAGCGGTAGCGCCTGCGCTTTTGCCTTGGTATCCCATAGGGCCTGATCGCATGCGGATATCAGCACCGCCAGGGGCAGCGAGGGCGCGGCTGGAAAGTGCGCGCGCGGGGAGCTCTCGGGGGCATTGAGCAACGCGGCGGCAACCGCATCAAACAGCGCCAGAACCTCTTTTTCACGTCCAGACAGGGTGGCTTCGCCAAACCCTTGCAGGCCGGAACGCGTGAGCATGGAGATAAAGAGCCAGCAGGTTTTTTCGCTGATTCGGCAAAGATCAATACGGATTTCGTCGGGCCTGTCATGCAAATTGCTCATTTCCATCCCCCGTGGATAACGCCTGATTTTTGACTTTCTCGATCAATTCAAATTTTGCTTTTACCACATGAGCCCCCATCAGCGAGGCGGCGGCATCGGCATCCTGGCGCACAAAAGCCTGGATGATGGCATCATGGTCGCTGACCACGCCGGTATAACGCGCCGCGCCGTAGCCCACCTGTTTCCATAACGATGCGATAAAAATCCAGTGCATCTTGAGGATGCGGGTCGCCTCGGGATTGGCGGCTATACCGTTAATGACATCGTGGAATTCACGGTTTTTCTCAATCGCTTTGTCGAACATGCCTTGGATCACCGCCTCCGCCAACGCGTGGTTGAGGGTTTTCAACTGCAGAATATCGGCGGCGCGACATTTATTGGCGGCGGTTTTGACCAGCATCACTTCCAGGCAGCTGCGGATATCAAAAATATTTTCGATAAACGCCACGCTTAGCGGCCGCAGTTGGAATGTTTTGCCGGCGCCCATTTCCAAAAAGCCTTCACCGTATAATTCCCGCAGCGCTTCCCTCACCGGGGTTTGGCTTGCCTGATAGCGTCCTGCCAGCTCACTCAGTGTAAGCCGGTCACCCGGTTGCCAGAATCCCGACACCATGTCCTGCACAATCTGCTGCTTCAAATTGACTTTCGGCGGCTTCATGAGTGTTAACCTTCTCACAGTTTTATACAATTTATCGTAAAAATAAGATATTTTTATATAAAAATCTATATATTTGATCAAAGTTAACGTCACCTACAGCAAACAGCGAAAAAAAACGAGGTCAACCATGACGGGATTAGAACGGCCTGCGGCCACCCAGGCGGGCACCAAATCCAGCCAGCTGAGACGCTTTATTGTCTTATATGTTGTTTATTACGGTGGTGATCAACTATGTCGATCGCAGCAGCCTGTCTATCGCGGCGCCGCATATTGTCGAGGAGTTGGGGCTCAGCTCTGTTCAGATGGGGTTTGTCTTCTCGGCTTTTGCCTGGGCCTATTCCCCGTTCCAGATCCCCGGATCGTTTCTGGTGGATAAAATTGCGCCGCGGGTGTTGTACCCGATTGTGATTGGGGTCTGGTCGTTGTTTACGTGCTTACAGGGCACGGCTACCACAGTATGGCAACTGGTGATATACCGTTTGGGGGTAGGCGCAAGCGAAGTCCCCTCCTATCCAATGAACAATCGCATTATTACCAGCTGGCTGCCTGAGCGCGAGCGGGCTACCGCCGTCGGCGTTTATATCTCCGGTCAATATGTCGGTCTGGCCTTTCTGGCGCCGGTGTTGGTCTGGCTACAGGCAGCCTTCGGCTGGCGTTTTATGTTTTACGTAACGGGCGGCATAGGCGTGATCTGGGCGTTGGGGTTTTGGCTGTTATATCGCGATCCGCTGAAATCCCGCGCCAATGCCGCCGAGCTTGACCTCATTCGCGAGGGCGGCGGGCGTCTGGAATGGAAAAGCGCGGCGAGAAATGGCGAACCGCGGGAAAACGACGAGGTGCCGGTGCGGCGTTTTCTGCGCAGCAGGAAGTTGTGGGGGTTAGTGATTGCCCATATGGGGGAGACCTGCGCCAACTGGTTTTTCCTGACCTGGTTCCCTATCTATCTGGTCAAATACCGCCATATTGAATTTATCAAAATCGGTTTCATGGCCACGCTACCGTTTGCGGCGGCCTGGTGTGGCGTGTTGCTCTCCGGCTATCTTTCCGACAAATTGATCAAACGGGGACATTCGCTCACTTTCGCGCGCAAAGCGCCTATCATTACCGGTCTGCTGCTGGCTACTACCATTATCGGTGCCAACTATGTTGACTCGCCGACGATGATCGTCGTGTTTATGACGATCGCCTTTTTTGGCAGCGGGCTGGCCGCTATTTCGTGGTCGGTGGTGTCCTCCATCGCGCCGATCAACCGGGTGGGCATTACGGGCGGTATATTTAATTTCGTCGGCACCAGTATGGGAATTCTGGTTCCTATTCTTATCGGCTATCTGGTCTCCGGCGGTAACTTTGCGCCTGCACTGATGTTTGTCGGCGGTATGGCGCTGCTCAGTATTTTTTCCTGGATTGTGATTATGGGGAAAATCGAGCGCATCACCTGAGCTTCTGTGCACAGTCAGCGCGGCCGCGGCAGTGCGATTGGGCCAGGTGACGCCGATGGGGCGTTACGGCAATATTGCGCGGCGGGGTCTTTCGCGTCGTCCCGGTACCGGCAAGCGCTGTGCGAGGGGAAGGGTGGCACGGCCGCAGTCGCGGCGCTCAGCGGCCGATGCCCAGTATCGCCGCCGCCGGGGACTCGCCGCTCGCCAGCGCCGCGGTCGGGCCATCATAATAAATGCGGCCGTCGACCACTAATAAGGTGCGGGGCGCCAGCCGCAGGGCATCATCCAAATTATGCGACACCATCAGCAGCGTCAGCCGGCGCGTGGCGCAAACCTCATCCAGCAATTTCACCAT
This sequence comes from Pseudomyrmex concolor, assembly GCA_014839585.1. Taxonomy (NCBI): domain Eukaryota; kingdom Metazoa; phylum Arthropoda; class Insecta; order Hymenoptera; family Formicidae; genus Pseudomyrmex; species Pseudomyrmex concolor. The sequence continues at coordinate 47,130 of QVOB01003021.1, read as the reverse complement.
CTCGGCGCGCAGCGCGGGGTCCAGCGCAGAAAAAGGCTCATCGAGCAACAGTATCGGCTGTTGGCGCACCAGACAGCGCGCCAGCGCGGTGCGCTGCCGTTGGCCGCCGGAGATCGCCGCCGGCAAGCGGTCGAGCAGGTTTTCCAACCCGACCTGCCGCGCCGTATCCTTTAATTGACCACGTTGTGCCGACGTCAGTCGCAAACCGGGATGCAGGCCGAGGCCGATATTCTCCGCCACGGTCAGGTGGGCAAACAGGTTGTTTTCCTGAAACAGCATCGATACCGGTCGCCGGGTCGGGGGCGTTTTGTTGTGAATTGCGCCGTTCAGCCACAGTTCGCCGCTGTGCGGTGTCAGGAAACCCGCCATCAAATTGAGTAGCGTGCTTTTACCGACGCCGCTCGGGCCAAGTATCGCCACCTTTTCGCCGGCGTCGACGTGCAGGTCGAACCGCAGGGGTAAATGGCGGTAAAGCCAGGTCACTTTATCCAGCGTTATCATTGGTTCCCGACCCTTTTTCAAACAAGGTAAACAGCAGCAGGCACAGCAGCAGCAACACCAGGGCGGTCACCGCACCATCCTGGCTGCGATAGGCGCCGATCTGCTGGTAAAGATAAAGCGGCAGGGTACGGAAATCCTCGCTGCCGAAGAGGGCTATCACGCCAAAATCGCCCAGGGACAAGATACTGGCGAAGGCCAGCGCACGTCCCGCCGGCTGGCGCAGCGCACGCCATTCCACCAAACGTAACCGGTTAAGGCCGGCGATGTTCAGCGCGAGGCACAGTTGCTGGTAGCGTTCGGCCACGTCCTGCATCGGGCTTTCCAATACCTTTAGCGCATAGGGAATAGCCATTAGCGCATTGGCGAGGATCACCACCGGCGCCGGCGAGGCGGGTAATCCGCCGTTATCGGTTGCCAGCAGGAAAAAACCTGTCGCCAGCACGATACCGGGCATCGCCAGGATCACCATGCCGCTCAGATCTAACAGTTGGGCGCCCACCCGTCGCTGACGCAGGCGCAGTTCGCGGCTGCTCCAGAGCAGCATACCGGTAAGCAGCAGGCACAACAGACCGGCGCACAGCGCAACGCCCAGCGAGGTGAATACCGCACGCCATAGCGCCGTTTGCCGCAATACCGTCGGCAGATCGCCGTTGACCCCGCCGATGACGACCGCCAGCAGCGGCGGCAGCAACAAGAGCAGCGCCGCCAGGATAATCAACGCGTCGCCTATTCTGCCCCCCGTCGCCGTCTGGCGATCGCGCCAGCGGGCATGATGGGAATGCCCTACCGGCAGCGCGCCGGCCAGCCGTTGACTCAGCATCACCAGCCCGAGGCAGCAGACCATTTGCAGCAGCGCCAGCAAAGCGGCGCGGCCGACGTCGAAGTCATAGCTGAGGGCCTGATAAATCGCCAGCTCGATCGTCGTCGCGCGCGTACCGCCGCCCAGCGCCAGTACGGTGGCGAAACTGGCGAAACAGAGCATAAAAATCAGCGCGGCCGCCGGCAGCAGCTGACGGCGTAAGTAGGGCCATTCGACCAGGCGGAAAAACGGTCCGGCGGTCATGCCTAATTGAGCCGCCAGTTGTCGTTGCTCCACCGGAATACTTTCCAGCTCTTGCAGCAGTAATCGCGTCGCCAGCGGCAGGTTGAAGAAAACATGCGCCAGCAGGATGCCGCCCAGGCCGTAGGGGGAAAAACGGTATTCCACCTGTAGCACCCGGCACAGCTGCGCCAGCCAGCCTTGCTGGCCAAAAACGCTCATAATGCCGAAAACGCCCACCAACACCGGCAGCACGAGCGTCATACCGCAGAACCGCAGCAGCAAGGCGCGGCCGGGAAACCGTCGGCGGTAAAGCGCCCGGGCCAGCGCTACGGCCGGCAGGGTGGAGCACAGCGCCGATAGCAGGGCCTGCGTAAAGGTAAAAGACACCACATGCCAAAGGTAACGATCCGCCAGCAGTGGACGCCAGGGATGGGCGGGCGCGTGGCGACACAAGGCGCTGAAGGCGGCGAGGGCAATGACGGCAATAACCGCCGCCGTGACGACCAGCGGGAGACATTAACGGCTGACGGCCTGCTGCCAGCCGCTGACCCACCCGGCGCGCCCTGCGGCCACCTGTTGCGGGGTAAAGCTTAATGTCTGTTGCGGAGGCGGGGTGAAACCGGCGGGCAGCGCGGTGTCAATCACCGGATACATCCAGTTGCCGGTCGGAATGGCCTGCTGGAAAGCCGGGGTAAGGATAAAATTGCATAAAGCGATGGGCCAGAGCCGGTTGCTTGCTGGCCGCCAGTTGCCTGGCCACCTCCACCTGCTGATAGTGCCCTTAGCTGAAGGCCGCCGCCGCATACTGATTTTTCTTTTCTTCGATAATATGGTAGGCCGGCGAGGTGGTATAGCTTAGCACCATGTCCGCTTCCCCTTTCAGGAAAAGACCATAGGCTTCGCTCCAGCCTTTGGTCACGGTCACGGTTTTCGCGGCCAGCTTTTCCCAGGCCGCCGGCGCAGCGTCGCCATAGACCTTTTGCACCCACAGCAGCAATCCCAGCCCCGGGGTGCTGGTGCGCGGATCTTCGTAAATGATCTTCAGTGACGCGGGGCCGTCCACCAGCTCATGCAGGCTGCGGGGCGGGTTCTTGAGTTTGGTCTGGTCATAGACAAACGCGAAATAGCCATAATCGTAGGGCAGGAAGAGGTTGTCATGCCAGCCGCCGGGCAGCGTAAGCGCTTTGGTATCAACGGCATGGGGCGCGAACAGTCCGGTGTCCCGCGCCGCCTGCAACAGGTTGTTGTCCAGACCCAGCACGATGTCCGCCCGGCTGTTTTTCCCTTCCAGACGTAAGCGGTTCAAAAGCGCCACGCCATCTTCCAGCGCGACAAACTTCAGTTCGCAACCGCACTCCTTTTCAAACGCCGTTTTTATCGCCGGCCCCGGCCCCCATTCCGAAGAGAACGAGTCATAGGTGTACACCGTCAGGATGGGTTTGGCCAGCGCCGGCGCGGCCGTGGCCAGTAACAGGCAGAATAACCATTTTTTTCAACACCTTGCGCTCCTAAGAACAAGGTGGCAAAGGACTTGAGGCAGCAGTGCGCACTCTCAAATCCCTTCGCCGGTATTAACCGGATCAGGTTCGACGGGTCTTCTCTCAGCTCACTCCGGCCGCGGCGGGCGGTGGCATGGGCACCCCGTTGAGAACGGCATTGATTGTAAACGCTTACGAGTCTGGTTGACAGTAAATCCCCTATTTGGTGTCACAAAGAGGGAAAATAAAGGAAACGTTACCCAGGACGACGGCGTAAGCGGTGCTACGGCGCCGGCGGCGCGAACCAGGCCGATTTAAAATCAAACCAGCCTAACGTATTCATACGGATCCCGCGCATGCTGCGGCTGCCCTGCAGACTAAGCCAATTGTGGTACAAAGGGTGCAGCCAATGTTCGTCAACCAGCGACCGGCTCCATTCCGCCATTGGAAATTGGCTTTTGCGCCAACGTTCGGCCGCATCAAACAGCGTCGGCGGCAGGCAGCGATGTAGCAGCGGCATCTCATACAGCGTGGCGAACAGCGAAAACGACAGCGGCAGCGAGAAATTGGCGCTGCCCAGCCAAATATCCGTGGTGGCGTTGCCGCGATACCACTGCTCATAGTCCACAGTGTTGATGTCCAACTGGATGGACTCTGCCGCCAATAGCGCAGTTAGCGCGGTGGCCAGCACCTCGAATTCGGCATGGTTGCGATGAAAGGGTTAGGGTCAGGCGGGTCAGTTCCGGCGGTTTGGCCCCCGGCGATTGATGATGGCGATGATGCCAGCGCGGCAGGAGCCCATAGGCCGGCGACCAGAAATGCCGGCTGCCGGCTCTCGTATTGGCTTATCGCTTCATCGTGCATCAGCGTCAGACCGATACTGTCGAGGCCGTTTATCATGCAATGGCGGCGAAAGCTGTCTATCTCGAAAGGATAAACCTTATCGCCGGCCACGACCTGCTGCCGTTCCAGATCGACGGTAAAGGTCATCCCCTCCTGCGCCGCGACAATAGCAAACAGTTCGTTGATCTGCTCTTCCGGCAGCGTAATCGGCAGCAACTGATTATTGAGGCTGTTGTCGTAGAAAATATCGGCAAAGCTCGGCGCTATCACGGCATGAAAGCCGTAATCGGTCAATGCCCAGGGCGCATGTTCGCGCGAGGAGCCGCAGCCGAAGTTTTCCCGCGCCAGCAGGATACTGGCGCCGCGATAGCGCGGCTGATTCAGCACGAAATCCGGGTTAGGTTGTTGCCCGGCGTTGTCCAGAAAGCGCCAGTCATTGAATAAATGCTGGCCAAAACCGGTGCGGGTCACCTTCTGCAGAAACTGCTTGGGGATGATGGCATCGGTGTCGACGTTGGCGGCGTCAAGGGGCACCACAATGCCGGTATGTTGGGTAAATTTAGCCATCTCTTTTTCCTTAATTCAATTCGCGGATATCGGTGAAACGGCCGGCTACCGCCGCCGCCGCCGCCATCGCGGGGCTGACCAGATGGGTGCGTCCGCCGCGGCCCTGACGGCCTTCAAAGTTACGATTGCTGGTTGACGCGCAGCGCTCACCGGGGTTCAGGCGGTCATTGTTCATCGCCAGGCACATGGAGCAGCCCGGCAGGCGCCATTCAAACCCGGCGTCGAGGAAAATTCTATCCAGCCCTTCCGCTTCGGCCTGCGTCTTAACCGGACCGGAGCCGGGCACCACGATCGCCTGTACGCCGGCGGCAACGCGACGACCGCGGGCAACGGCGGCGGCGGCGGCGGCGCGCAGATCTTCGATGCGTGAGTTGGTGCAAGAACCAATGAAGACCTTGTCAATCGTCACGTCGGTCAGACGAATGCCGGGCTGCAAATCCATATAGGCCAGCGCCTTGGCGGCGGAATTGCGCTCTACCGGATCGCTGAATGACTCCGGCGACGGGATTACCTGATTGACGGCAATGACCTGGCCGGGGTTGGTGCCCCAGGTCACCTGCGGCGCGATGTCCTGCGCATCCAGCGTCACGACTTTGTCGAAGCGGGCATCATCGTCGGATTTCAGGGTATCCCAATACATCACGGCCTGATGCCAGTCATCGCCCTTGGGCGCAAACTGCCGGTTTTGCAGGTAGGCGTAGGTGGTGTCGTCCGGGGCGACCAGACCCGCCTTGGCGCCCATTTCGATCGCCATATTGCAAAGCGTCATGCGGCCTTCCATGCTAAGCGCGCGGATGGCGGCGCCGCTGAATTCCACCACGTGGCCGGTACCGCCGGCGGAACCGATTTTACCGATAATCGCCAGGACAATATCCTTGGCGGTAATGCCGGGGGCGGCGTGGCCGGTCACGTCCACTTTCATGGTTTTGGCACGACCCTGTTTCAGGGTCTGGGTCGCCAGCACGTGTTCCACTTCCGAGGTGCCGATACCGAACGCCAGCGCGCCGAAGGCGCCGTGGGTGGCGGTATGGGAATCGCCGCAGACGATAGTCATGCCCGGCAAGGTCATCCCCTGTTCCGGGCCGATGACGTGCACGATCCCTTGATAAGGGTGGTTCAGGTCATACAGCTGCACGCCGAATTCCGCGCAGTTTTTCATCAGTTCCTGCATCTGGATACGGGCCATCTCACCACAGGCGTTGATGTCCTTGGTTTGCGTGGAAACATTGTGGTCCATGGTGGCGAAGGTTTTGCCCGGTTGACGTACGGTGCAGCCCTGGGCGCGCAAGCCGTCAAACGCCTGCGGCGAGGTGACTTCATGCACTAAATGGCGGTCGATATACAACAGCGGCGTTTCGTTCTCCGCTTCATAGACCACGTGTGCATCATATAATTTTTGGTATAACGACTTGCCCATGTTGATTATGCCCCTTGACTGATTAACGCGGCGATAATATCGCCCATTTCACCGGTGCCTACTGCGCTGCCGCCGCCGGCCAGGTCGGCGGTGCGGTGGCCGGCTTCCAGCGCCTGATTAACCGAGCGCTCAATCGCGTCCGCGGCGTCGTCCAGCCCAAGGCTGTAGCGCAACAGCAGGGCGGCGGACAAAATCTGCGCCACCGGGTTGGCGATATCTTCGCCGGCGATATCCGGCGCCGAGCCGCCGGCCGGCTCATACATGCCGAAGCCCTGCTCATTCAGGCTGGCCGAAGGCAGCATGCCCATGGAGCCGGTGATCATGGCGCATTCGTCGGAGAGAGTATCGCCGAACAGATTCGAGCACAGCATCACATCAAACTGGGACGGATCTTTAATCAGCTGCGTGGTGGCGTTGTCGATATACAAATGCGACAGCGTGACATCCGGGTAGTCCTGTGCCACCTGACTGACCACCTCGCGCCACAAAATGGAGCTTTGCAACACGTTGGCTTTGTCGATGGAGGTGACTTTGCCGCGCCGTTTGCGCGCCGATTCAAAAGCGATGCGGGCGATGCGTTCAATCTCAAAGCGATAGTACACCTCGGTATCGAAAGCATGCTCGTGCGGACCGGTGCCTTCGCGGCCTTTCGGTTGGCCGAAATAGATGCCGCCGGTGAGTTCCCGCACGCACAGGATATCGAATCCGCGTTCGGCGATATCGGCGCGCAGCGGGCAATAGGCCTCAAGCCCAGGGTACAGGCGCGACGGGCGCAGGTTGGAAAACAGCTTGAAGTGTTTACGCAGCGGCAGCAGGGCGCCGCGCTCCGGCTGTTCCGCCGCCGGCAAGTGTTCCCATTTAGGGCCGCCCACCGAACCGAACAGAATTGCATCCGCCTGCTCGCAGCCTGCAACGGTGCCGGCGGGCAGCGGGCTGCCCTGGCGGTCGATAGCCGCGCCGCCCACATCATACTCGCTGGTGGAAATGCGCACGTTGAAGCGCTGACGCACCGCATCAAGAATCTTATAGGCTTGCGCCATGACTTCCGGGCCGATACCGTCGCCGGGTAAGACCGCAATATGGTAGGTCTTGCTCATCATTACACCGTCTCCTGCATATCCTGACTGTTGTTGTGTTGGTGCAGGCGCTGCAGTTCGATACCGACTTGCCGCGCGCGCCAGATAGTGCTCATCGCATTGACCATCGCCAGGGCGGAGGATTCGATGATATCCGTGGCCAGACCGACGCCGTGGAAACGGCGACCCTCATACTCCACGACGATATCCACCTGGCCTAGCGCATCACGGCCGTGGCCCTTGGCGGTCAACAGGTACTTTTCCAACTGAATGGGGAATTGCGTAATGCGGTTTAGCGCCTCGTAGACGGCATCTACCGGGCCGTTGCCGGTAGCGGCTTCGGCGTGCACCTCGTCACCGAAGGCCAGTTTCACCGAGGCGGTGGCGATATCGGCGGAGCTGGATTGTACGCTGAAGTATTCCAGGTGGAAATGCTCCGATTGCTCCTGCTGATTGTTGATAAACGCCAGCGCTTCCAGATCGTAGTCGAAGACCTGCCCCTTTTTATCGGCGAGTTTCAGGAAGGCGTCATACAGTTCGTCCAGGGAGTAATCGCTTTCCTGATAGCCCATCTCCTGCATGCGGTGCTTCACCGCCGCGCGGCCGGAGCGGGAGGTCAAATTCAACTGCACTTCTTTCAGGCCGATGGTTTCCGGCGTCATGATTTCGTAGTTCTGGCGATTCTTCAGCACGCCGTCCTGATGAATACCGGAAGAGTGGGCGAAGGCATTGGCGCCCACTACCGCTTTATTGGCGGGGATAGGCATGTTGCACAGCTGGCTGACTACCTGGCTGGTGCGGTAGATTTCCTGATGATGGATGCCGGTGTGGACGTTCAGCAGATCCTGGCGCACTTTAATCGCCATGATCACCTCTTCCAGCGCGGTATTGCCGGCGCGTTCGCCGATGCCGTTCAGCGTACCTTCCACCTGACGGGCGCTGGCCTGGATTGCGGCGATAGAGTTGCCGACCGCCATGCCCAGGTCGTCGTGGCAATGGACCGAGATGATGGTCTTATCGATATTTGGCACGCGTTGGTACAGGGAACTGATAATGCCGCCGAACTGATTCGGCGTGGTGTAGCCCACCGTATCGGGAATATTGATGGTGCGCGCACCGGCGTTAATGGCGGCTTCAACGATACGGCACAGGTTATCGATAGGCGTGCGGCCGGCGTCCTCGCAGGAAAATTCTACGTCATCGGTATAGTTGCGCGCGCGTTTGACAGAGTGCACCGCCATTTCGACCACCTGGTCAAAGCTCTTTTTCAGCTTGGATTCGACGTGCAGGGTCGAGGTGGCCAGGAAGACATGGATACGGAACGCTTCCGCTACGCGCAGCGCTTCGGCCGCGACATCAATATCGCGATCGAAGCAGCGCGCCAGACCGCAAACCCGGCTGTTTTTGATCTGGCGGGCAATGGTCTGCACCGACTCGAAATCGCCGGGGGAAGACACCGGAAAGCCCACCTCCATGACGTCAACGCCCATTCTTTCCAGCGCCTGCGCAACCTGCAGTTTCTCTTTTACGCTCAGGCTCGCCTGCAGCGCCTGTTCACCATCACGCAGCGTCGTATCGAAAATAATGACTTGTTGGCTCATGGTCGATCCTTATTCTGTTGGTTTCCGCACACGCCAGGCATAAAAAAACCCGCGCAGTGCGCGGGTTTTTTTCTGGAGTGGCCCGAATTCAGTTCTGAATACCGTGCACCAGCCTGCCGCGCATCAATTCTGCGTGTAGTAGTAGGCTTAGTAGACGGATAGACGTGAACATAAATTCTGTGCTTTCCATTAATGAATTCGGTTAGTAAGGTTATTGGTACCGCATCTGGCGCGCGCTGTCAACCGTTCATCGCGGCCGCGCGCCGCCAAACCGGGATTTGCCGGCGCGCGCTTTTACGCACCCCTGCTAAAATTGACTCACCGACAAAAATAACCTGCCAAAAAGGAGGGTCTTATCCAGTATATTATCTGGCAAGGTTGCGTCGGGGTAGCGTATTAAATATACCCGTTAAGGGTGAAGGGTTTTTTGCTGTTTGCCTGCATCATTAACAGGCGCTATCGTCATCGGCCATAAAATATAACTACACAGTATTCAGGGTGCTTATCTCCCTGTCCCTCACGACAACCGGAGAGGCGTTCCGCTGTCGGCGTAACACTGTAAGCCTGAAGGCAAACCATGAAGATGTTGTCAGGAGCCGAGATGGTCGTCCGGTCATTGATTGATCAGGGCGTTAAGCAGGTATTCGGTTATCCCGGCGGTGCCGTGCTGGATATTTATGATGCGTTGCACACGGTCGGCGGGATCGATCATGTGCTGGTGAGTCACGCACAGGGCGCGGTACACATGGCTGACGGCTACGCCCGCGCCACCGGCGAGGTCGGTGTGGTACTGGTGACCTCCGGTCCCGGCGCCACCAATGCGGTCACCGGTATCGCCACTGCCTATATGGACTCGATTCCATTGGTGGTGCTGTCCGGCCAGGTAGCCAGCTCATTGATTGGCTACGACGCCTTTCAGGAGTGCGACATGATAGGCATCTCGCGCCCGGTGGTGAAACACAGCTTTCTGGTGAAAAAAACCGAAGATATCCCGCTGGTGCTGAAGAAAGCGTTCTATCTGGCCGCCAGCGGCCGGCCGGGGCCGGTGGTGATCGATCTGCCCAAAGACATTTTAAGTGCGGCGCACAAGCTGCCCTACCTCTATCCCGACTCGGTGTCGATGCGCTCGTACAACCCGACCGTGCAGGGCCACAAAGGGCAAATCCGGCGCGCGCTCACGACGCTGCTCGCCGCCGAGCGGCCGGTGGTTTATACCGGCGGCGGTGCGATTACTTCCGCCTGCCATCACGCGCTGCGTCAACTGGCCGAACAGCTGAATCTGCCGGTGGTGAGCTCGCTGATGGGGCTGGGCAGTTTCCCCGGCAGCCATCGGCAAAGCCTCGGTATGCTGGGGATGCACGGCACCTTCGAGGCGAATATGGCGATGCATCGCGCTGACGTGATTTTCGCCGTCGGGGTCCGTTTTGACGATCGCACCACCAACAATCTGGCGAAATACTGTCCGGATGCCACGGTGCTACATATCGATATCGATCCGGCGTCGATTTCCAAAACCGTCACCGCCGACGTACCGACTGTTGGCGACGCCCGCCATGTCCTTGAACAGATGCTGGAGCAGCTGGCGGCGGGAGAAAGCCGTCAGCCGTTCGACGCGCTGCGAGACTGGTGGCGGGATATCGAGCAATGGCGCGCCCGCGCCTGCCTTAAATACGACAACAGCAGCGATAAAATCAAACCCCAGGCGGTGATCGAGACGCTGTACCGGCTGACGCAGGGTAACGCTTACGTGACCTCCGACGTGGGCCAGCATCAGATGTTTGCCGCGCTGTACTATCCGTTCGATGAACCGCGGCGCTGGATCAACTCCGGCGGCCTGGGCACCATGGGCTTTGGCCTGCCGGCGGCGCTCGGAGTGAAGATGGCCTTTCCGCAGGAAACCGTGCTGTGCATTACCGGCGACGGCAGTATCCAGATGAATATTCAGGAGCTGTCCACCGCACTGCAATATGATTTGCCGGTGGTGGTCAGTTTGAACAACCGCTATCTCGGTATGGTGAAACAGTGGCAGGACATGATTTATTCCGGTCGCCACTCCCAATCCTATATGGCGTCCCTGCCGGACTTCGTGAAGTTGGCGGAAGCCTATGGGCATGTCGGTATCGCCATTGAGCGGCCCGATGAGCTGGAATCCAAGCTGGCACAGGCGCTGGCGGTGAAAAACCGCCTGGTGTTCGTGGATGTGATGGTAGATGGCACGGAACACGTTTACCCCATGCAAATCCGCGGCGGCGGCATGGATGAAATGTGGTTAAGCAAAACGGAGAGGACCTGATCATGCGCCGTATTTTATCAGTGTTACTGGAAAACGAATCCGGCGCGTTGTCCCGGGTTATCGGGCTGTTTTCCCAGCGTGGCTACAATATCGAAAGTCTGACCGTGGCCCCCACCGACGATCCTACCCTCTCACGCATGACCATTCAGACCGTGGGCGACGAGAAGGTGCTGGAGCAGATTGAAAAGCAACTGCATAAGCTGGTGGACGTGCTGCGCGTCAGCGAACTGGGGCAGGGGGGCGGTAACCACGTTGAACGGGAAATTATGCTGGTGAAAGTGCAGGCCAGCGGTTTCGGTCGCGAAGAGGTGAAACGCTGCGCCGAAATCTTCCGCGGTCAGATTGTCGATGTCACGCCGGCTATTTATACCGTACAGCTGGCGGGCACCAGCGAAAAACTGGACGCTTTTCTCGCCACGGTGCGTGAGGTGGCGGAGATAGTGGAAGTTGCCCGCTCGGGCATCGTCGGCCTGTCCCGCGGCGATAAAGTAATGCGCTGAACGCGTCTTTCACAGAGGGCTGAAGCTTGCGGTATCGGCTGAACGTCCTGCTTTACGCCGGGCGACAAGTTGGCGTCCTCCGGCGAATGATTTTGTTGACGCCGGGCTGAAAGCGTGCGCCCGGAGCCTTCCCCACGGACCGGCATGGCGGGCTCTCAGACCCTATTCGGCCGTTCTCCCGGGACGGCAGACGGGCTCTCAGACCTTCCCCGGCCCGACACCGTGCGATGTTCCTCTTGTCGTTTGTTCCGCTGAATACAGGCTATCAGCGACTTCAGCCGGAGGCTGACGCCGCTTCGGCACTGGCCGTCGGATTTTCGCTTAGCATTTTGTGCTGATAGTTGTAGCATGGTTGAATTCCCCGGTGCGACTATGGACGCTCGGGCAAACGGTTAATTGATAAGCATAAAGGGGTCTATGTGAAACTGGATGAAATCGCGCGCCTGGCCGGTGTTTCGCGCACAACCGCCAGTTATGTCATTAACGGCAAAGCGAAACAATACCGCGTCAGCGATAAAACCGTGGAAAAGGTTATGGCAGTGGTCAGGGAGCATAATTACCATCCAAACGCGGTAGCCGCCGGCCTGCGCGCCGGGCGTACCCGCTCCATCGGCCTGGTTATCCCCGATCTGGAAAATACCAGTTATACCCGCATCGCCAACTATCTCGAACGCCAGGCGCGTCAGCGCGGCTATCAGCTATTGATCGCCTGTTCGGAAGACCAGCCGGACAACGAGATGCGCTGCGTGGAGCATCTGCTCCAGCGGCAGGTTGACGCTATTATCGTCTCAACCGCCTTGCCGCCGGAGCATCCGTTCTACCAGCGCTGGGCCAATGACGAGTTCCCCATCATTGCCCTCGACCGTGCGCTGGATCGCGAGCACTTTATCAGCGTTGTCGGCGCGGATGAGGAAGATGCGGAAATGTTGTCCCAGGAGCTGAGCCAGTTTCCGGGGGAGCACGTGCTGTATCTTGGCGCACTGCCGGAGCTGTCGGTGAGTTTTCTGCGCGAACAGGGCTTTCGGCGTGGCTGGGGGCAGGATCGGAGCAAGCCGGACTTTCTCTATGCCAACAGCTATGAGCGTTCGGCGGCGGCAGGACTCTTCGGCCGCTATCTGGAGAGCAATCCGATGCCGCAGGCGCTGTTCACCACGTCGTTTTCTCTCCTGCAGGGGGTGATGGATGTGACGCTGAAACGCAGCGGCCGGCTGCCGACCCATCTGGCTATCGCCACCTTTGGCGATAATGAACTGCTGGATTTTCTGGAATGCCCGGTGCTGGCGGTCGCCCAGCGCCATCGGGAAGTGGCGGAGCGAGTGCTGGAGCTGGTGCTCGCCAGCCTCGGCGAGCCCCACCGGCCCAAGCCGGGTCTGACGCGTATTCGCCGCAGCCTGTTCCGGCGCGGTCAGCTTAGCCGTAATTAACCCTGCGCCGCCGGGCCGTGAGCCCGGGTTACTGCCGGGACGGCGCTGAGGCGACCGGTAGCGGCCCGGTCACCCGGAACAACCGGCGGCAATAATCCAGGAAGTAGCCGTACACCACACCGAGCACCATAGAAGCCACCGCATTGCTGGCCACCGCCGCGAGCAACTGTCGCCACTCCACTCCCACCGCAAGAAGGATCGCCGCATAGACCGGTGATTGAAAACTGACATACGCCAGCAGATCCGCCAGATTGCGGGTCCAAAATTGTTTGGGCCCGTGACGCCATGCCAGACGCAGTACCGCGTCGCGATACTGGCCAAACGGCCAGGCGATAATCACATTGACCGGGATCGCCAGCACACGCGACGACAGCGATTGCTGCAAACTCATACCCGACAACAGGATTTCAATCGCCATCCCGGTAAAGAAACAATACACCACCAGCGCGAAGGTATCCGCCGTGGCACTGCGCAGACGGGATGTGGCAGCAGACATGAGGTGACAGCTCCAGCGCAAAAAGAGAAGTAACAGCCGGCCTAGAGATGCAGGAGCCGGAGTGATTTGTAAGGCCTAATTTATGGAGTGTAGAGTACATTACTGCATATAATAAGTTAACTTATTAATAATTTTTATTTAAATTGTTAATATAGCTATTTGTGCCGATAAAATATCCGTTGGCCGTCGTTTAGGCGATTTCTCGCCGTCGGATAATGAAAGATAATGAGAATCAAATGGTTGGGCTCAATGATTTCCAGAGGCGGTCCAGGAGGGTTTTAGCTACCGCAGCGGTGAGAAAAAAAGAATTGCGCCATTTTTAGGATTAGTCTGGCGATAAAATAAAGCGGAGGGATACCAATAAACATCTGATGATAAAATCAACAAAGATTAGGGCATATAAAACTAAAGGTATATTTTAAGCCGTCGAACAGAACGCTTTCACCGGATTAATAAAGGCGTTAAAATATCTGCGCAGTATGAAAAAAGAGGAATGGTAAACCATTCTGTTACTCCCCCCTTGCTTCATCCGCCCTCGTGTCGCCTAGCGTTGTCCCGCAGCCAGGAAGTCCGTCAGACCGGTTTTTTGGCCGGCGGTGGTTTTGCAGGCGCGAATATTTATATTTTTAATCCGAACAGAATGACGATGAATAGAGTGATGTTATTTTTAGCTTTTTTTCGTGATGTATTACGCATTCTCCTCTCTAATGGTAATTACCGACGTAAATAATCCCTTCTGAGTCATTTAGTCGCTTGACAATGTTTTGACACCATTCGTACACTCTTTTGCGTGGGAATTTGTGGGGCAAAGTGGTGATTAAGGTTTTTAAGGGGTAAACGGACGCATGTTTCGTGGCGCAACCTTGGTTAACCTTGACAGCAAAGGCCGGCTCGCCGTGCCTACCCGTCACCGGGAAAAGCTGAATGAGGAATCGGCAGGTTTAGTGGTGTGTACCATTGACCTCCATCAGCCATGTCTGCTGCTTTACCCCTTGCCGGCCTGGGAAATCATCGAACAAAAGCTGTCGCGATTGTCGAGCATGAACCCCGCGGAACGCCGGGTGCAGCGTTTGTTGCTGGGACATGCGAGCGAGTGCCAGATGGATGGCGCAGGCAGAATACTGCTGGCGCCGACGCTCAGGCAGCACGCCGGGCTGTCAAAAGAAGTGATGCTGGTTGGGCAATTCAATAAGTTCGAGTTGTGGGACGAACAGACCTGGTATCAACAAGTCAAGGATGACATCGACGCTGAGCTGTCGTCGGAGCTACCGCTTACCGACCGGCTGCAAGACTTATCGCTATAGCCATGTCAGAAAATTATTTACATACCACCGTGTTGCTGGATGAAGCGGTGAAGGGTCTGAATCTTCGGCCAGATGGCGTCTATTTGGACGGGACCTTCGGGCGCGGCGGGCATTCGCGTCTTATTTTATCAAAGCTTGGTGCGCAGGGACGGCTGTTCGCCATCGACCGTGATCCAGCGGCCATCGAGGCGGCGCGGGCTATTGAGGATGCGCGCTTTACCATTATTCACGGACCGTTTTCCGCCATGGCGGAGTACATGGCGCAACGGGACCTGCTGGGCAAGGTTGACGGCATATTGCTGGATCTTGGCGTCTCGTCGCCGCAGCTCGACGATCCGGAACGCGGCTTTTCGTATATGCGTGACGGACCGCTGGATATGCGTATGGATACCACGCGCGGCCAATCCGCCGCGCAGTGGCTGGCGCAGGCGTCGGCGGAGGACATCGCCTGGGTCTTGAAGACCTTCGGCGAGGAGCGCTTCGCCAAGCGCATCGCTCAGGCCATTGTCGCGCACAATCGTCAGCAGCCGATGACCCGCACCCGCGAACTGGAGGTGCTGATTGCCGACGCCAGCCCGTTTCGCGATAAGCATAAGCATCCGGCGACGCGCAGCTTCCAGGCGATCCGCATTTACATCAACAGCGAGCTGGAAGAGATCGAACGGGCGCTGGACGGCGCATTGACGGTGTTGGCCCCCGGCGGCAGGTTGTCGGTTATCAGCTTCCACTCGCTGGAGGATCGATTGGTGAAACAATTTATTCGTCAGCACAGCCGCGGGCCGCAGGTGCCGGCGGGGCTGCCGCTCACGGAGGCGCAGATCGCCGCGCAGTACCAGGACCAGCGCCAACTGAAAGCGGCGGGCAAAATGCAGCCTTCGGCGCGGGAGATAAATGATAACCCGCGCGCGCGCAGTTCGGTACTGCGCTTCGCCGAGAAGCTGGCGCCATGATCGGCAACGAACGGCACGGCCTTATCGGGATTATCGGCAGCGATTTGCTGCGCCACGGCAAGTTGCCGTTGTTGCTGCTGATTGCCGTCCTGGTCTCGGCGGTCCTGGTGGTTACCACGACCCATCAGACCCGGCGGCTGACCGCGGAACGTGAACAGATGGTACTGGAGAAGGACGCGCTGGATATCGAATGGCGCAACCTGATCCTGGAAGAGAACGCGCTGGGGGATCACAGCCGCGTGGAGCGTATCGCCACCGAGAAGTTGCAGATGCAGCATGTGGATCCGTCGCAAGAAAATATTGTGGTTCAACCGTAATCTACACAGGGATCGCTAACGATACATGAAAGCCGCGGCACGCACGATGAAACTGAAACGCCAGGAGAATCAGACCAGCTTTGTCAGCTGGCGTTTCGCCTTGCTGTGCGGTTGCATCCTGCTGGCGCTGTTGGGGCTGATGTTGCGGGTGGCCTATTTGCAGGTAATCAATCCCGACAAACTGGTGCGCGAAGGGGATATGCGTTCGCTGCGCGTGCAGCAGGTTCCCACCGCGCGCGGTATGATAAGCGACCGCGCCGGCCGTCCGCTGGCGGTGAGCGTGCCGGTTAACGCCATCTGGGCCGATCCGAAAGAACTCAACGATCACGGCGGCGTCAGCGCCGACAGCCGCTGGAAGGCGCTGTCCGATGCGCTTTCCATCCCTCTCGATCAGCTCTCCTCGCGCATCAACGCCAATCCCAAAGGGCGTTTTGTCTATCTGGCGCGCCAGGTTAATCCTGCTATCGGCGATTACGTCCATAAACTTAAACTCCCGGGCATTTACCTGCGCCAAGAGTCGCGGCGTTACTATCCCGCGGGTCAGGTGACCGCGCATCTCATCGGCGTGACCAATATCGACAGCCAGGGCATTGAGGGCATCGAGAAGAGTTTTGACCGCTGGCTGACCGGCCAGCCCGGCGAGCGTACAGTGCGCAAAGACCGGTTTGGCCGGGTCATTGAGGATATTTCCTCGGTGGACAGCCAGGCGGCGCACAATCTGGCGCTGAGCATCAACGAGCGTCTACAGGCGCTGGTTTATCGCGAGTTGAACAATGCGGTGGCGTTCAATAAGGCCGAGTCCGGCACCGCGGTGCTGGTGGATGTCAATACCGGCGAAGTACTGGCCATGGCCAACAGCCCCTCCTACAACCCCAACAAACTGACCGGTACCACGATGGACGTGATGCGCAACCGCGCGATCACCGATATTTTCGAGCCAGGCTCGACGGTCAAGCCGATGGTGGTGATGACCGCGCTGCAGCGCGGCGTGGTGCGAGAAAACAGCGTACTGAATACGCTGCCCTACACGATTAGCGGCCACCAGATCAAGGACGTGGCGCGCTATGCCGAATTGACCGTGACCGGAATTTTGCAGAAATCGAGTAACGTCGGTGTGTCTAAGCTGGCGTTAGCGATGCCATCCTCGGCGCTGGTAGAAACTTACTCGCGCTTTGGATTGGGTAAGGCGACCAATTTGGGTCTGGTCGGAGAAAGCAGTGGCTTATATCCCCATAAACAACGGTGGTCCGACATGGAGAGGGCCGCCTTCTCTTACGGCTACGGGCTAATGGTAACGCCGTTACAATTAGCGCGGGTCTACGCCACAATCGGCGGTATGGGCGTGATGCGCCCGCTTTCCATCACCCGGGTCGATCCGCCCGTGGCGGGAGACCGGGTGTTTCCCGAATCGCGGGTACGTACCGTGGTTCACATGATGGAAAGTGTGGCGCTTCCGGGCGGCGGCGGCACCAAAGCCGCCATTAAGGGCTACCGCATCGCTATTAAAACCGGTACCGCCAAAAAGGTCGGGCCGGACGGCAATTATATCAATAAATATATCGCCTATACCGCCGGGGTCGCGCCGGCCAGCAATCCGCGCTTTGCGCTGGTGGTGGTGATTAACGATCCGCAGGGCGGCAAATACTACGGCGGGGCGGTCTCCGCGCCGGTATTTGGCGCCATCATGGGCGGTGTACTGCGTACAATGAACATAGAGCCGGACGCGTTGCCGCAGCCCGGTGAGAAATCCGACATGGTCGTCAATAATCGAAAAGAGGCATCCGGTGACCGATAGTAATTTGCGTGAGCTGCTCGCGCCCTGGGTACCTGATGCCCCGGAACGCGTGCTGGGGGAAATGACGCTGGACAGCCGCACCGCGGCTGCGGGCGATCTGTTTGTGGCCGTCGCCGGCCATCAGACGGACGGGCGTCGCTATATTCCCCAGGCGATCGCGCAAGGAGTTGCCGCCGTCGTGGCACAAGCGGAAGGTGAGGCTGAAGAGGGTGAAATCCGTGAGCTGCATGGCGTACCGGTCATCTATCTCCACCATCTCCACGCGCGCTTATCAGTGCTGGCGGGGCGCTTTTATCAGCAGCCGTCGCGCGCGCTGCGCCTGGTGGGCGTCACTGGCACCAACGGCAAAACCACCACCACCCATCTTCTGGCGCAGTGGGCGCAGCTATTAGGTGAGACCAGCGCGGTGATGGGCACCGTCGGCAACGGCGTGCTGGGCCATATCCATCCGGCCGACAATACCACCGGCTCACCGATTGAAGTCCAACAGCTGCTGTCACAGCTGCAGCGGCAGGGCGCGCGCTTCGCGGCGATGGAAGTCTCCTCTCACGGCCTGGTGCAGCACCGGGTCAGCGATGTGCATTTTGCCGCCGCGGTGTTTACCAATTTAAGTCGCGACCATCTCGATTATCACGGCGACATGGCGCAGTACGAAGCGGCCAAATGGCGGCTGTTCAGCGAGTTGGACGTCGATCAGCGCATCATCAACGCCGATGACGCCACCGGCCGGCGCTGGCTCAAGATGTTGCCGCAGGCGATTGCGGTCGCGGTCAGCGAGGCGCTGCCGCCGGAACGCCAGGGCGACTGGCTGTGCGCCGGCGAGGTACGTTATCATGCGCGCGGCGCGGAGATTCCTTTTCGCTCCAGCTGGGGCGAAGGGACGCTTCACAGCCCATTGGTGGGAGAATTCAACGTCAGCAATCTGTTGCTGGCGCTTACGACGCTGCTGGCGCTCGGCTATCCGCTGCCGGCGCTGCTTGACAGCGCCAGCCGCCTGCAGTCGGTCTGCGGTCGCATGGAGGTGTTTCATACCGAAGGCCGCCCTACGGTGCTGGTGGATTATGCCCACACCCCCGACGCGCTGGAAAAGGCGCTGGCGGCGGCCAGACTGCATTGCCACGGCAAACTATGGTGCGTGTTCGGCTGCGGCGGCGATCGCGATAAGGGCAAACGGCCGCTGATGGGCGTTATCGCCGAGCAGTACGCCGACCGGGTGATCATCACCGACGATAATCCGCGCGGCGAAGCGGCGCAGGATATCATCAACGACATTAAGAGCGGCCTGCTGGATGCGGGCCGGGTCCAGGCGATTTCTGGCCGCGCCGAAGCGGTCACCAGCGCCATTATGCAGGCCGCGCCGGCGGATCTGGTGCTGGTGGCCGGTAAGGGCCATGAGGATTACCAAATCATTGGCCAGCAGCGGCTGGACTATTCTGACCGTACTACCGTGGCGCGGTTGTTGGGGGGGGTGGCATGATCCCCTTTACGCTCAGCGCAATCGCGCCGGTGCTTAACGCCGAACGGGTGGGCATTGATGGCACCATCGAGACGATCGTCACCGACTCGCGGGCGGCGGCGGCGCAGCGGTGTTTATTTGTCGCGCTAAAGGGCGAGCAGTTCGACGCGCATGATTTCGCCGAGCAGGCGGTCGCCGCCGGCGCCGCTGCGCTGCTGGTCAACCGCCGGCTGCCGCTGGCAGTGCCGCAGTTGGTTGTCGCCGATACCCGGCGCGCGCTGGGCCAATTGGGCGCCTGGGTGCGCCAGCAGGTCCCGGCGCGGGTGGTGGCCCTGACGGGATCCTCCGGCAAAACGTCGGTCAAGGAGATGACCGCCGCCATCCTGCGCCAGTGCGGGCGGGTGCTGGCGACCGAAGGTAATTTTAACAACGATATTGGCGTACCGCTGACGCTGCTGCGTCTGACGCCGGCGCATGATTTTGCGGTTATCGAGCTGGGGGCCAATCATCTTGGCGAAATCGCCTGGACCACCGATTTGGTGCGCCCGGAAACCGCGCTGGTGAACAATCTTTCCGCGGCCCATCTGACCGGGTTCGGCTCGCTGTCGGGCGTGGCGCAGGCCAAGGGCGAAATTTTCGCCGGCCTGCCGGCCAACGGACGCGGCATTCTTAACGCCGACAGTCATGATTGGCCGCACTGGCAACAGGTACTGGGCCATAAGGCGGTCTGGCGTTTCGCCGTACAGGCCGCCGACGGCGTGGATTTTTTTGCCAGCGACATCGAAAGCGACCAGCAGGGCGTGCGTTTCACCCTGCACAGTCCGCTGGGTGAATGCCCGGTGCGGTTGCCGCTGCCGGGCAAGCATAATGTCGCCAATGCCCTGGCCGCCTGCGCACTGGCGCTGTCGGTGGGCGCCGGGCTGCCGGCGGTTGCCGCCGGTCTGGCGCAGTTGCAGGCCGTGCCGGGACGGCTGTTCCCTATTGCGCTCGGCGCCGGCCGTCTGCTGCTGGACGATAGCTATAACGCCAATGTCGGCTCCATGACCGCCGCCGCGCAGGTACTGGCGGAAATGCCGGGCTACCGGGTGATGGTGGTCGGCGATATGGCCGAGCTGGGAGAGGAAGCGGCGGAATGCCATCGACAGGTCGGCGAAGCCGTCGCCCTGGCCGGTATCGACAAAGTCTTAAGCGTCGGCCGCCTGAGCCACCTGATCGGTGAGGCCAGCGGCCGGGGAGAACATTTTCAGGACAAAACCGCGCTGACCGCCCGGCTGGCGCAGCTGCTGTCCGAACAGGCGGTAATGACCGTATTAGTGAAGGGTTCACGTAGTGCCGCGATGGAGCAGGTGGTGCGCGCGTTACAGGAGAAAGCACCATGTTAGTCTGGCTGGCCGAACATCTGGTCCAATTTTACTCAGGATTTAACGTCTTCTCTTATTTGACGTTTCGCGCCATCGTCAGCCTGCTGACCGCGCTGTTCCTGTCGCTGTGGATGGGACCGCGCCTTATCGCCTGGCTGCAAAAACTGCAGATCGGACAGGTGGTGCGCAATGATGGCCCGGAATCGCATTTCAGCAAACGCGGCACGCCGACCATGGGCGGGTTGATGATCCTCACGTCGATCACGATTTCGGTATTGATGTGGGCCTATCCGTCCAACCCGTATGTCTGGTATGTGCTGTTTGTCCTGGTGGGCTACGGCATCGTGGGCTTTATCGACGACTATCGCAAGGTGGTGCGCAAAGACACCAAGGGGCTTATCGCCCGCTGGAAGTATTTCTGGCAGTCGGTGATAGCGCTGGCGGTTGCATTCACCATGTTCGCCGTGGGCAAAGATACGCCGGCGACCCAGCTGGTGGTGCCATTTTTCAAGGACATCATGCCGCAGCTGGGGCTGTGGTATGTGCTATTGGCCTACTTTGTCATCGTCGGTACCAGTAATGCGGTCAACCTGACCGACGGTCTGGACGGTCTGGCGATTATGCCGACGGTGTTTGTCGCCGCCGGTCTGGCGCTGGTGGCGTGGGCGACCGGCAACATGAATTTTGCGGGCTATCTGAACATCCCTTATGTGCGCTTCGCGGGTGAACTGGTGGTGGTGTGTACGGCTATCGTCGGCGCCGGCCTGGGGTTTTTGTGGTTCAACACCTACCCCGCGCAGGTGTTCATGGGCGACGTCGGTTCGCTGGCGCTGGGCGGCGCGCTCGGCACTATCGCCGTGCTGCTGCGCCAGGAATTTTTACTGCTGATTATGGGCGGGGTGTTCGTGGTGGAAACCCTGTCGGTGATTTTACAGGTGGGCTCGTTCAAATTGCGCGGTCAACGCATTTTCCGTATGGCGCCCATCCATCACCATTATGAATTGAAGGGCTGGCCGGAGCCGCGCGTCATTGTGCGTTTCTGGATTATTTCGCTGATGCTGGTCCTCATCGGACTGGCAACGCTGAAGGTACGGTAATGATGACGGACTATCGGGGCGAACAAGTGGTCATCATCGGGCTGGGGCTTACCGGCCTTTCCTGCGTTGACTTCTTCCGCCGCCGCGGCGTGACGCCGCGGGTGATGGACACCCGTTTTACGCCGCCGGGTCTGGAGAAACTGCCGGCCGATGTGCCGCGCCACCTGGGTGCCTTGCATGAACAGTGGCTGCTCGATGCCACGCTTATCGTCACCAGCCCCGGCGTTCCCCTGTCGCATCCCGCGCTGGCCGCGGCGGCCGGCGTTGCCATTATCGGCGATATAGAGCTCTTCGCGCGTGAGGCATCGGCGCCTGTGGTGGCGATAACCGGCTCCAACGGCAAAAGCACCGTCACCCGTATGGTGGGCGAAATGGCCGCGGCGGCCGGCTGGCAGGTGGGCGTTGGCGGCAATATCGGTCTGCCGGCGCTGACACTGCTGGACTCGCCGTGCCAGCTGTATGTTCTGGAGCTGTCGAGTTTCCAGTTGGAAACCACCCATAGCCTGAAAGCGGCGGCGGCGACGGTTCTCAATATCAGTGAAGACCACATGAACCGCTATCCGCTTGGCCTGCAGCAGTACCGGGCGGCCAAGCTGGAAATTTACCACGATGCCGCGGTCTGCGTGGTCAACGCAGAGGATGCGCTCACCCTGCCGGTGCGCGGACATGACGCGCGCTGCATCAGCTTCGGCGCGGAGTGCGGCGACTACTGCCTCCGTCGGCATGCGGGGCAGACCTGGCTTATGGCGCGCGGTGAGCCGCTGCTGGAAGGCGCGGAACTGCGCGTCGGCGGCCTCCATAATTACACCGACGCCCTGGCGGCGCTGGCGCTGGCGGATGCGTTGGGCATTCCGCGCGCGGCAAGCCTGGCGGCGCTGCGTCAGTTCCGTGGTCTGGCGCACCGTTTTGAATTAGTGCATGAACGCCGCGGCGTACGCTGGATTAATGATTCCAAAGCGACCAATGTGGGCAGTACCGAGGCGGCGCTGAACGGACTGGAGGTGGCGGGTACGCTCCATTTGCTATTGGGCGGCGATGGTAAATCCGCCGATTTCACGCCGCTGACGCCGTGGCTGCAGGGCGACCGGGTGCAGCTGTATTGTTTCGGCCAGGATGGCGCGCAGTTGGCGTCCCTGCGTCCCGAAGCCGCGACGCTCACAGATACGCTTGAGCAGGCGATGCGCATCATCGGTTCCCGGGTGAGGGCAGGGGATCTGGTGCTGCTGTCGCCGGCCTGCGCCAGCCTGGACCAGTTCAGCAATTTTGAAGTGCGTGGTGACGTATTCACCCGCCTGGCGCGGGAGGTGGGCTGATGCGCTTTCCCGGTTTAGGATTGATTCCCCGCCTGAAGGCGTGGGTGATGGGGGCGCGTGAGCTTGAGGCGCCGACCCATCTGCTCTACGATCGTACGCTGCTGTGGCTGACGCTGGGGCTGGCCGGTATCGGTTTCGTGATGGTGACCTCGGCGTCGATGCCGATCGGGGCGCGCCTGTCGGACGACCCGTTCTATTTTGCCAAACGTGATGCTTTTTATCTCGGTCTGGCGTTTGTGCTGTCGCTGGCAACGCTCAGGATCCCGATGGCGGTCTGGCAGCGCTACAGCTCGGTGATGCTGCTTATCACGCTGGTAATGCTGCTGGTGGTGCTGGTGGTCGGTAGCTCGGTTAACGGCGCGTCGCGCTGGATAGCGCTCGGGCTGCTGCGGATCCAGCCGGCGGAATTATCCAAGCTGGCGCTGTTTTGCTATCTGGCCAGTTACCTGGTGCGCAAGGTAGAGGAAGTACGTACTAACTTCTGGGGATTTTGCAAACCGATGGGCGTGATGGTGCTGCTGGCGGTACTGCTGCTGGCGCAGCCCGATCTCGGGACCGTGGTGGTGTTGTTCGTCACCACCTTGGCGATGTTGTTTTTGGCCGGCGCCAAGCTATGGCAATTCTTATCGATTATCGGTTCGGGCATTTTCGCGGTGGTGTTACTCATCGTCGCTGAGCCCTACCGTATGCGGCGCGTGACGTCGTTTTGGAACCCGTGGGATGATCCCTTCGGTAGCGGCTACCAGCTTACCCAGTCGCTCATGGCGTTTGGCCGCGGCGAGTTCTGGGGACAGGGACTGGGCAACTCGGTACAGAAACTGGAGTATTTGCCGGAAGCCCATACCGACTTTATCTTCGCCATTTTGGGTGAAGAGCTGGGTTACTTCGGCGTGGTGCTGTCGCTACTGATGGTGTTTTTGGTTGCGTTCCGCGCCATGTCCGTCGGCCGCAAAGCGCTGGAAATCGACCAGCGCTTTTCCGGTTTTCTGGCCTGTTCCATCGGCATCTGGTTCAGCTTCCAGGCGCTGGTCAACGTGGGCGCCGCCGCCGGCATGCTGCCGACCAAAGGCTTGACCCTGCCGTTAATCAGCTACGGTGGCTCGAGCCTGCTTATCATGTCGACGGCGATAGTACTGCTGCTGAGAGTGGATTTTGAGACACGTCTGGCCAAGGCGCAGGCGTTTGCGAGGGGAGCGTGATGACGGCAAAGACAAGGCGGTTGATGGTGATGGCGGGCGGTACCGGCGGACATGTGTTCCCGGGGCTGGCGGTCGCGCATCACCTGATGGCGCAGGGCTGGCAGGTCCGCTGGCTCGGCACCGCCGATCGCATGGAGGCCGATCTCGTGCCGCAGCACGGCATTGATATCGATTTTATCCGCATCAGCGGCCTGCGCGGCAAGGGATTGAAAGCGCAACTGCTGGCGCCGGTGCGCATTTGGCGCGCTCTGCGGCAGGCGCGGCGGATTATGCGCGCGTGGCGGCCGGATGTGGTGCTGGGCATGGGCGGTTATGTCTCCGGGCCCGGCGGTCTGGCGGCCTGGAGCTGCGGCATTCCGGTGGTCCTGCACGAGCAGAACGGTATCGCCGGCCTGACCAACCGCGGTTTGGCGAAAATTGCCCGCAAAGTGCTGCAGGCGTTTCCCGGCGCCTTCCCCCATGCCGAAGTAGTGGGGAATCCGGTACGCGATGCGGCGCTGGCGCTGCCGGCGCCCGAAGCGCGCTTTCGCGATCGCACAGGCCCGATTCGGGTACTGATTATCGGCGGCAGCCAGGGCGCGCGGGTGCTCAATCAGACCATGCCGGCGGTCGCCGCCCGGTTGGCGGGCACCTTGACGCTGTGGCATCAGGTAGGGAAAGGGGCGCTGGAGGAGGTTAACCGGGCCTACGCGGCGAACGGCGAGACGCAGCACAAGGTGGTGGAATTTATCGACGATATGGCCGCCGCCTACGCCTGGGCAGATGTCGTGGTCTGCCGCGCCGGGGCGCTGACGGTGAGCGAAATCGCCGCCGCCGGCCTACCGGCCCTGTTTGTGCCGTTTATGCACAAGGATCGTCAGCAGTACTGGAACGCGCGGCCGCTGGAGCAGGCCGGCGCGGCGAAAATTATTGAGCAGCCGGCCTTTAGCGTTGAGCGGGTCAGCGATGTACTGGCCGGCTGGGATCGGCCGACATTGCTGACTATGGCGCAACGCGCCCGGGCGGCGGCTATACCCGATGCAACGGAGCGCGTGGCGCGGGAAGTGGCGGCGGCGGTGCGCGCCTGAGCGTGCGCCGACAACACCGGACGGGCCGGGCGTGCCGTCTTGAGCGTTTTTTTTGACTTAAGCGATGACACTGTGAATACACAACAACTGGCTAAACTGCGAACTTTTGTCCCCGAGATGCGCCGCGTCAGGCAAATCCATTTTGTCGGCATCGGCGGTGCCGGCATGGGCGGTATCGCGGAAGTGCTGGCGAACGAGGGCTATCAAATCAGCGGCTCCGATCTGGCGCCGAACGCGGTCACGCAGCAACTGACGGACCTGGGTGCGCAAATTTATTTCAACCACCGCCCGGAGAATATCAGCGATGCCAGCGTGGTGGTGGTGTCGAGCGCCATCGCGGCCGATAACCCGGAAATTGTGGCAGCCAAAGAGGCGCGTATTCCCGTCATTCGGCGCGCGGAGATGCTGGCGGAGCTGATGCGTTTTCGTCACGGCATCGCTATTGCCGGTACGCACGGTAAAACCACGACGACCGCGATGGTGGCCAGTATTTATGCCGAGGCCGGCCTGGATCCGACCTTCGTGAACGGCGGACTGGTGAAAGCCGCCGGCGTGCACGCCCGCCTGGGCTGCAGTCGCTACCTGATTGCCGAGGCCGACGAAAGCGACGCCTCCTTCCTCCATTTGCAGCCGATGGTGGTGATTATCACTAATATCGAAGCCGATCATATGGATACCTATCAGGGCGACTTTGAAAATCTAAAGCAGACGTTTATTAACTTTCTGCACAATCTGCCGTTTTACGGCCGTGCGGTGATGTGTATCGACGATCCGGTGATCCGCGAACTGCTGCCCCGCGTCGGGCGGCAAATCACCACTTATGGCTTCAGCGACGATGCCGATTTGCGTATCACCGATTACCGCCAGGACGGTGCGCGCGGTAGCTTTACCCTCACCCGGCAGGAAAAGGCCGATTTACGGGTGGAACTCAACGCGCCGGGCCGCCACAACGCGCTGAATGCGGTGGCGGCGATTGCGGTGGCGACCGAAGAGGGCATCAACGACGAGAGCATTTTGCAGGCGATGTTACAATTTCAGGGCACCGGCCGCCGCTTCGATGATTTGGGCCATTATGATTTGGCCAACGTCAACGGCAAAACGGGCGAAGTCATGCTGGTGGACGATTACGGCCATCACCCGACCGAGGTGGACGCCACCATCAAAGCGGCGCGTGCCGGCTGGCCGGACAAGCGGCTGGTGATGGTGTTTCAGCCGCACCGCTATACGCGTACTCGCGACCTGTACGACGATTTCGCCAACGTTCTCTCCGGCGTGGATGTCCTGCTGATGCTGGACGTTTATCCCGCCGGCGAAGCGCCGATCCCCGGCGCCGACAGCCGCTCTTTGTGCCGCACTATTCGCGGCCGCGGCAAGGTGGATCCGATTCTGGTGCCGGATATGGATGCGCTGCCCGCGACGCTGGCGCAGGCGCTGCAAGACAACGATTTGGTGCTGATGCAGGGCGCCGGTACGGTGGGCAAAATCGCCCGTAAACTGGCTGACAGCAGGCTGCAGCCGCAGCCGGGCGAGGGACGTCATGGTTAAACGGCTTGATTTTAACCGGCATGCGCCGACGGTCGCCGCGGCGGGAGCGGCCTGACATGTTGTCGCAGGCGGTGATAAACGTACGCAACCGTGAGACGGAGAGAGCCGCTGCGGGACGCAGCAACGGCGGCCAGCTCGCGGGTCTGATCTTCCTGCTGATGGTGCTCGGCACCATCGTCTGGGGAGGCTGGATGGTCGTGGGCTGGATGAAAGATGCCCATCGTTTACCGCTGTCCCGACTGGTGGTGACCGGGGAACGTCATTACACCACCAATGACGATATCCGCCAGGCGATTCTGGCTCTGGGGGCGCCCGGCACCTTTATGACGCAGGACGTTAACGTCATTCAGCAGCAAATTGAACGCATGTCGTGGATAAAGCAGGTCAGCGTGTGTAAACAGTGGCCGGACGAGTTGAAAATTCACCTGGTGGAATATGTGCCGGTGGCGCGCTGGAACGATCAACATCTGCTTGACGGCAGCGGCAAGGTATTCAGCGCGCCGGCGGAGCGAATCGGCAATCAGCCCATGCCGATGCTTTATGGCCCGGAGGGCAGCGAGCAAGACGTGCTGAGCGGCTATCGCACCATGAACGAGGTGCTGACGGCGGCCAAGTTTCAGCTCAAGGCGGTCAGCATGAGCGCCCGCCATTCGTGGCAGTTGACGTTACGGGACGAGACCCGGCTGGAGCTGGGCCGGGACGACAGAGCCAGGCGCCTGCAGCGCTTTATCGGGATTTATCCGGTTCTTCTCCAGCAGGCCCGGAACGATAATAAGCGCATCAGCTATGTGGACCTGCGCTATGACTCGGGCTTGGCCATCGGTTGGGCAGCGGCCTATATCGAACCGGAAAACAGTAATCAGCAACAGACTCAGGCACAGGCAGAACAACAATGATCAAGGCGACGGACAGAAAACTGGTAGTAGGACTGGAGATCGGCACGGCCAAGGTGGCCGCGCTGGTAGGGGAGGTGCTGCCCGATGGTATGGTGAATATCATCGGTGTCGGCAGTTGCCCGTCGCGCGGCATGGACAAGGGTGGCGTTAACGATCTGGAATCGGTCGTGAAATGCGTTCAGCGCGCTATTGATCAGGCAGAGCTGATGGCGGACTGCCAGATCTCGTCGGTGTATCTTGCCCTGTCCGGCAAACATATCAGCTGCCAGAATGAAATTGGCATGGTGCCGATTTCCGAAGAAGAAGTGACCCAGGAAGACGTGGAGAATGTGGTGCATACCGCCAAATCGGTGCGGGTGCGCGATGAGCACCGTATCTTGCACGTCATTCCGCAGGATTATGCGATTGACTATCAGGAAGGAATAAAAAACCCGGTTGGCCTGTCCGGCGTACGCATGCAGGCCAAGGTCCACCTGATTACCTGCCATAATGATATGGCGAAGAACATTGTCAAAGCGGTTGAACGTTGCGGGCTGAAAGTTGACCAACTGATTTTCGCCGGTTTGGCGTCAAGTTACGCGGTTCTGACCGAAGATGAACGCGAACTGGGCGTATGCGTGGTCGACATCGGCGGCGGCACCATGGACATGGCGGTGTATACCGCCGGCGCACTGCGCCACACCAGGGTGATTCCTTACGCCGGCAATGTGGTCACCAGCGACATCGCCTATGCCTTCGGCACGCCGCCCACCGACGCCGAGGCGATCAAAGTCCGCCACGGCTGCGCGCTGGGAGCGGTGGTCAGCAAAGACGAGAGCGTGGAGGTACCGAGCGTCGGCGGCCGGCCGCTGCGCAGCCTGCAGCGCCAGACCCTGGCTGAGGTGATCGAGCCGCGTTACACCGAGCTGCTTAATCTGGTCAACGACGAGATTTTGCAACTGCAGGAGCAACTGCGGGCGCAGGGAGTGAAGCACCATCTGGCCGCGGGCATCGTCCTGACCGGCGGCGCGGCGCAAATCGATGGTTTGGCGGCGTGCGCGCAGCGGGTGTTTCATACCCAGGTGCGTATCGGCCAGCCGCTGAATATCACCGGCCTGACGGATTATGCGCAGGTGCCCTATTATTCTACCGCCGTGGGGCTGCTGCATTACGGTAAAGAGTCACATTTAAGCGGCGAAGTAGACGTGGAAAAAAGAACGTCGGTCAGCACATGGTTCAAGCGGTTCAGCGGCTGGCTGCGAAAAGAATTTTAACGATTTTCAAGACGGGACCCGGCTGTGCAGGCGGCCGATTCCGAAGCGACAGGCACAAAACGGAGAGAAATTATGTTTGAACCTATGGAATTAACCAACGACGCGGTGATTAAAGTCATCGGCGTCGGCGGCGGTGGCGGCAACGCCGTCGAGCATATGGTGCGCGAGCGCATCGAAGGCGTGGACTTCTTCGCGGTGAATACCGATGCTCAGGCATTGCGTAAGACGGCGGTGGGCCAGACCATTCAAATCGGCAGCGGTATTACCAAAGGGCTGGGGGCCGGCGCCAATCCTGAAGTGGGCCGCAACTCCGCCGAAGAGGACAGCGAAGCGCTGAGGGCCGCGCTTGAAGGCGCTGATATGGTGTTTATCGCCGCTGGTATGGGCGGTGGTACCGGTACCGGCGCCGCGCCGGTTGTCGCGGAAGTCGCCAAGGATCTGGGTATCCTGACCGTGGCTGTGGTTACCAAGCCCTTTAATTTTGAGGGCAAAAAACGTATGGCGTTCGCTGAGCAGGGCATTGCTGAACTCTCCAAGCATGTCGACTCGCTGATCACCATCCCCAACGACAAGCTGCTGAAAGTCCTGGGGCGCGGTATTTCGCTGCTGGACGCGTTCGGCGCCGCCAACGATGTATTGAAAGGCGCAGTGCAGGGTATCGCCGAGCTTATCACCCGCCCGGGGCTGATGAACGTCGACTTTGCCGACGTGCGCACCGTGATGTCGGAAATGGGCTATGCCATGATGGGCTCCGGCGTCGCCTGCGGCGAAGATCGCGCGGAAGAAGCGGCGGAAATGGCGATTTCCAGCCCGCTGCTGGAAGATATCGATCTGTCCGGCGCCCGTGGAGTTCTGGTCAACATTACCGCGGGCTTCGACCTGCGTCTGGACGAGTTTGAAACCGTGGGTAACACCATCCGCGCTTTTGCCTCCGACAACGCCACGGTGGTCATCGGTACCTCGCTGGATCCGGATATGAACGACGAACTGCGCGTTACCGTGGTAGCGACCGGCATCGGTATGGACAAACGGCCGGAAATCACGCTGGTCACCAACAAGCAGAGCAGCCAGCCGGTGATGGATAACCGCTACCGCGATCACGCCGCGAGCATGTCGTCGCTCGGCCAGGAGCAGAAAACGGCGGCCAAGGCGGTCAATGAGCAAAACGCCCAGGGGGGTAAGGAACCCGACTACCTGGATATTCCGGCATTCTTGCGTAAACAGGCGGATTAAACCGTGCAGTTTTGGGAAACGCCGCTCTTTGTGCTAAACTGGCCCACCCACTCTTCTCTATACTGTGTGGAGTAGGCGGCATGGTTAAACATTGCGAGAGAAACAGATGATCAAACAGCGGACATTAAAACGTATCGTGCAGGCCACCGGTGTGGGGTTACATACCGGCAAAAAGGTCACACTGACACTACGCCCTGCACCGGCAAACACCGGGGTCATCTATCGTCGAACCGATTTGAACCCGCCGGTGGATTTCCCCGCGGACGCCCGGTCGGTGCGCGACACCATGCTTTGCACCTGTCTGGTGAACGAGCATGATGTGCGTATTTCCACCGTAGAGCACCTGAATGCGGCGCTGGCGGGGTTGGGAATCGACAACATCATCGTTGAAGTGGATGCGCCTGAAATCCCGATCATGGACGGCAGCGCCAGCCCCTTCGTCTACCTGCTGTTGGATGCCGGCATTGAGGAGCTTAACAGCGCCAAAAAATTCCTGCGTCTGAAACAGGCGGTGCGCGTCGAGGATGGGGATAAATGGGCCGAGCTGGCGCCGTATAACGGCTTTACGCTCGATTTCACCATCGACTTCAAACATCCTGCGATTGATGCCAGCTCGCAACGTTATTTCCTGAACTTCTCCGCGGAGTCGTTCGTTCGCCAGATAAGCCGTGCGCGCACCTTTGGCTTCATGCGCGATATTGAGTACCTGCAATCTCGCGGCCTGGCGCTTGGCGGCAGTTTCGACTGCGCTATCGTGGTCGATGACTACCGGGTGCTGAACGAAGACGGCCTGCGCTTTGAAGATGAGTTCGTCCGTCACAAAATGCTCGACGCAATCGGCGACCTGTTCATGTGCGGTCACAACATCATCGGCGCGTTTACCGCCTTCAAATCCGGCCACGCCATGAATAACAAGCTGCTGCAGGAGGTACTGGCGCGTCAGGAAGCCTGGGAACTGGTGACCTTCGAGGATGAGGCTGAACTGCCGCTGGCGTTCAAAGCCCCTTCCTTCGTTATGGCCTGAGCGACGTCGGCGAGGTCGCGGTGACGCAGTGTTATTGCGGCGTCTCGGCTTGTCGTCGGCAGGGTTAGCAGTCTGGCGTCTATTTCCCGTTCCCGCGATGGGCGGGGTTGGCACTCTCTCCGGCCAGCTCCGCCAGTCGTTCCAGCGCGTTCTTTAATTTTCCTTCGCTGCGCGCCGCCACATGGCGAATAGACGCCGCGCTCTGTACGCTCAAACGCCGTGGCTTTTCCCCCAGCGGCCGGTCAAGTTGCCGGCCGCTGTCGTTATTTTGCGCATTCAATTCCTGTTTTCTCGCCAGGCCAGGGTTAATCCTGATGTCGATAGACGACAATGATGGTAGAATCTGCGCCCTTAACGCAGACAATAATTGAGGTTGTTCATAGCGTAACCGCATCTTCCAGCTGGCATTAGCGGTTTCCAGTACCAGCACTCCCTGGCGGACGTTGGCGACACGGCACCAGGGGCGCAGCGGTGTCGGCAACAGCGCGTAGACCGCGCGGTTGAGCTTCAGCAGCAGGATGGCGCGCTGCTGAATCTTTGAGAGGGACACGCGGCCCGTTTCGGCGGCGTCGCCAAATAGGCTGTCGATGGGATGTGGACGACTATCGCGCATAACAACACTCCGGCGGAAGACATTATCGGGTAATGGGTATTCTAAATCGTTGGCGACAAATTGGCAGACGTTATTTCTGGCCGCATCTCCTGTTGGGGATGGTCGCGGCCGGCTTTGGCGTGCCTTTGTTGCCAGGCGGCGGCCAGGAGATGCTGCACCAGGCCGACAATTGCCCCAGTCTCAGCCGGCAAAGTGCCTTTCAGGCCGGCTTCAGCCAGCTGGAGCGGCCGCCGGTGCTGGTCCGCCGGCTGCGGTCAACGGGCCACGTCGCTTTCATCGACAACCGTAGCGGCATTCGTCTGACGCAGCTGCAGGGAATACGCGCCGGCCCGCACGCCGCCGTCTGACGCTGAAGGACCGTAACTTTTCCGCAAACGACTTTTTGGCCGCCGATGGACGGGGCCGTGATGAGATGTGACTGACTATGCTAGCAAAATTACTTACCAAGATTTTTGGCAGCAGTAACGATCGTACCCTGCGCCGTATGAGCAAAGCGGTGGATGCTATCAACCAGATGGAACCGGCGATGGAACAGCTGAGCGATGAACAGCTCGCGGCCAAAACCGTTGAATTTCGCGACCGTATCGCCCAGGGAGCGACCGTTGACAGCCTGTTGCCGGAAGCCTTTGCCGTGGTGCGCGAGGCCAGCAAGCGGGTGTTCGGTATGCGCCATTTCGATGTGCAATTGATGGGCGGTATGGTTCTTAACGACCGCTGCATCGCCGAGATGCGCACCGGTGAAGGGAAAACCCTGACCGCTACGCTGCCGGCCTACCTGAACGCCCTGAGCGGAAAAGGTGTGCACGTGGTCACGGTGAACGATTACCTGGCGCAGCGCGATGCGGAAAACAACCGCCCGCTGTTCGAGTTTCTGGGACTGAGCGTCGGCATTAACCTGCCGGGTCTGCCGGCGCCGGCCAAACGCGCCGCCTACGCCGCCGATATCACCTACGGTACAAACAATGAGTACGGCTTTGACTATCTGCGTGACAATATGGCGTTCAGCCCGGAAGAACGGGTGCAACGCAAACTGCATTACGCGCTGGTGGACGAGGTGGATTCCATCCTTATCGATGAAGCTCGTACCCCGCTGATTATCTCCGGCCCGGCGGAGGACAGCTCGGATATGTATCGCCGCGTCGATAAGCTTATCCCCCATCTGATTCGTCAGGACAAAGAAGACTCCGAGAGTTTCCAGGGCGAGGGGCACTTCTCGGTGGATGAGAAGTCCCGCCAGGTGAACCTGACCGAACGCGGACTGGTGCTGATTGAAGAACTGCTGGTGAAAGCCGGCATCATGGAGGAGGGCGAATCGCTCTACTCGCCGGCCAACATTATGCTGATGCATCATGTGACCGCCGCTTTGCGCGCCCATGTGCTGTTCGCCCGCGACGTGGACTATATCGTCAAAGACGGTGAAGTTATCATTGTCGACGAGCACACCGGCCGCACCATGCCGGGACGCCGCTGGTCCGACGGGCTGCACCAGGCGGTGGAGGCCAAGGAAAATGTCGCGATCCAGAATGAAAACCAGACGCTGGCGTCAATTACCTTCCAGAACTACTTCCGCCTGTATGAGAAGCTGGCCGGTATGACCGGTACCGCCGACACCGAAGCGTTTGAGTTCAGCTCGATTTATAAACTCGATACCATCGTGGTTCCGACAAACCGTCCCATGATCCGTAAGGATTTGGCCGATCTGGTCTATATGACGGAAAAGGAAAAAATCGACGCCATCATCGAGGATATCAAAACCTGTACCGAACGCGGTCAGCCGGTCCTGGTGGGGACGATTTCCATTGAAAAATCGGAGCTGGTTTCCGGCGAGCTGGAAAAAGCCGGCATTGCGCATAAAGTGCTGAACGCCAAATTCCATGCCATGGAGGCCGAAATCGTCGCCCAGGCGGGCCAGCCGGGGGCGGTCACCATCGCCACCAACATGGCCGGGCGCGGTACCGACATTGTGCTGGGCGGCAGCTGGCAGGCGGAAATCGCGGCCCTGGAGTCCCCGGACGAGCAGCAGATCGCCGCCATCAAGGATGCCTGGCAGCCGCGCCATGAGGCGGTGCTGGCTGCCGGCGGCCTGCATATTATCGGCACCGAGCGCCATGAATCGCGCCGTATCGACAATCAGCTGCGCGGCCGCTCCGGCCGCCAGGGCGACGCCGGCTCTTCCCGTTTTTATCTGTCGATGGAAGATGCCCTGATGCGTATTTTCGCCTCGGATCGCGTCTCCGGCATGATGCGCAAACTGGGCATGAAGCCCGGCGAAGCTATCGAACATCCCTGGGTCACCAAGGCGATTGCCAACGCCCAGCGCCAGGTGGAAAGCCGCAACTTCGATATTCGTAAGCAATTGCTGGAATACGATGATGTCGCCAACGACCAGCGCCGTGCGATCTACACCCAGCGGAACGAACTGCTCGACGTGGCGGACATCAGCGAGACCATCAAGAGCATCCGCGAAGATGTGCTGAAAACCATCCTCGATAGCTACATCCCGTCGCAGTCGTTGGAGGAAATGTGGGACGTGTCGGGGCTGGAGCAGCGCCTCAAGGATGACTTCGATCTGGATATGCCCGTCGCCCAATGGCTGGACGACGAACCGGGCCTGCACGAAGAAACCTTGCGCGAGCGGGTGCTAGAACAGACGCTGGCCCAATACCAGCGTAAGGAAGAGATCGTCGGCAGCGATATGATGCGCAATTTCGAGAAAGGCGTCATGCTGCAAACTCTGGATTCCCTGTGGAAAGAGCATCTGGCGGCGATGGACTATCTCCGTCAGGGCATCCATCTGCGCGGTTATGCGCAAAAAGATCCGAAACAAGAGTACAAGCGCGAATCTTTCGCCATGTTTGCCGCCATGCTGGAGTCGCTGAAATATGAAGTGATCAGCACGCTTATCAAGGTGCAGGTGCGCATGCCGGAAGAGGTAGAGGCGATGGAGCAGCAGCGGCGCGAAGAGGCCGAACGTCTCGCCAGACAGCAGCAGTTGAGCCATCAGGCGCCGGTGGAGGAACTCACCCAGGGGAGCGCGGCAGCGGCGCAGGAAGGTCGCAAAGTCGGGCGCAACGATCCCTGCCCGTGCGGTTCGGGCAAGAAGTTCAAGCATTGCCACGGCAAACTGCAATAATCACGGCATCTCGCGGTCAATAGTCGCACATCACGCCCGGTTCGCCGGGCGTTTTAGTGAAAAGGGGTTACACTTTTTCTAGGGCGCGCGGCCTGGCTGTGCGGGACAACGTGAAGGAGCGCTGACAGCTATGACGATACGAACCATTGCGGTGGGCATCATTCGTAACGCCCGGCGGGAGATCTTTATCGCCCGCCGCCCGGCGGACGTGCACATGGGGGGATTTTGGGAGTTTCCAGGCGGTAAGGTGGAGCCGGGAGAGACCCCCGAGCAGGCGCTGTATCGCGAATTGCGCGAAGAGACCGGCATTGACGTCGAGCGAGCCCAACTGCTGGCGACCACCCAGCATGCTTTCGCCGAGCGGCAGTTGGAGTTTTATTTCTATCTGGTGGAGCAGTGGCGCGGCACGCCCTGCGGCAACGAAGGACAGCCGGTGCGCTGGTGCCCGCAGCAGGCGCTGCGTGCGGATGAGTTTCCGCCGGCCAACGCGGCCATCATCCGCCAACTGACGGCGGACTAAAAGCGCGCGTGGGGCCAGCGGATAGAGCAGCGGATAGCGTATCGATACCGCTCAGTGGCGCAACGCATAATGCACCCCTGTCGCGCGAGGGGTCAACGGATGGTGCACTCTCCGGTGTGCCGGGTTGTCGGCCGCTCATGCTAGCCGGCGGCAAGCGCACCGTGCCGCTAACGGCTGGTGGGGATTACCAAGTTAAGGTGGGAGTCTGGCGCGGCATCGGGGGGGGGGAAGCGTGTCGCCTGCGACGGCAGGTACAGCGCCGCCGGCGCGGTCCTCTCAATGGCGGGTTTCATCGCTCCACTCGTCGCTATCGGTAATTTGCACATCGCTTGGGATGCGTTTCTCCTCTTCCGCCCATTCGCCCAAATCAATCAATTGGCAGCGTTTGCTGCAAAACGGCCGGAACGGGATTGTGGGGCTCCATTCCACCGCTTTGCCGCAGGTGGGGCAGGTGACGTTAACGATATCGTCGCTCATAATAGCGTTCTCCTAACAACAGGCCAGTTCAAACGGCAGGCGGTTCGGCACCACGCCGTTTTCGCTGTCCAGGGATAAAAAACGGATAGCATAACGGGTTTTATGGCCGGATACTTGCGGATAGAGTTGATGCTCGACTGGGATGCGCAGCCGCAGCAAATCGCCATCGTCGGCGTTATCCTGGAAAAAGCCGTTTAAACTGATTTGGTTCTTGAACGACCCTGAATGGCGCACGATATCCAGTATACGGGTCAACGCGGCGTTAAGCGGATCCAGCGTTTGCAGCCAGCCGTTTACCTGCGTGTCCCGCTGCGGCTGCGGCAGATGGAGCCAGATATGCAGCGTCGGCAGGTCGAAGCTGCAGCCGCCGCCGGGTATGGAAAGCCGCTGGCGCACGGCGCCGATCAGGCGATCCTCGCGCAGCAATTGCCCCAGGCGCGGGGCCGCCATCAGCGTCGTGGCGCAGCGTTTGAACTCGGTGCGCAGGGCGCTGACGCGTTCGCTGTCGACGCCGGGCACGCCCTCCCACTGCAATAACTTTTGCTGCTGGCGATCGAGCTCTTTCAGCATTTCACTGCGGATATCGCCGCGCTCCAGAACGTCCAGCAAATCGGCCAAGGTACGAAAAAACGTCAGCGCGTTGGCCGTCTCGCTTAACGCCGGATGTCGGTAAAGCTGCTGTAGTAGAAACTCCAACCGCAGCCAGGTACGCATTTTTTCATTTAACGGGTGTTCAAACAACACCGTTGTCGAGTAAACGTCACTCATGGTGATTTATCCTGTCGGGTTGCTGATGCCGCAAGCGCAAGATAGCGTTGATGCAAGGTAGCAACGCTATCCGTTATCTCCTCGGGGCGCCCGCTATTATCAATAATATCGTCCGCGCAGGCCAGACGCCGCTGACGCGACACCTGCGCAGCCAGAATGTTTTCCACCTGCTCGCGGCTGACGCCGTCCCGGCTGAGCGCGCGCGCGATCTGGCGCTCGCGGTCCACATCCACCACCAGCACCCGATTGGTGCGCTGCTGCAGGTTATTTTCGATCAGCAGCGGCACCACCCACAGCACGTACGGCGCGCGGGCGGAGCGCAATTGCTGCTCGGTTTGCCGTTGAATAAGCGGATGAAGCAGGCCATTAAGCCAGGTTTTTTCTGCCGGGTCGCTGAAAATACGCGCTCGAAGCGCGGCGCGATCCAGCGAGCCGTCCGCGCTTAACATCGCCGGGCCAAAACGTTGTACGATGGCGCGCAGAGCCGGACTTTCCGGCTGGACCACTTCCCGGGCGATGACGTCGGCATCCACCAGGGGCACGCCGAGCGCGGCAAAGGCGTTGGCCACCGTGCTTTTACCGCTGCCGATACCGCCGGTCAGCGCCACAATGTATTGGGTCACGTTAACTGCCTCACCCTGAAAGAGAATCTCCCGGCATAAGGTAAATTGGTACGATTGTAGCGTAAAATGGGCAGATTTCGCAGTCTTGCCCTAACTTTAATCCCGCGTATGGTACCGCTACTGGAATAGGCAAATTGTATCCGATATTGATTTGCGACTCGTCGCCTTTTACCAGGAAAACCCTATGCGTATTGAAGAAGATGTGAAGTTAGGTTTCAAAGATGTCCTTATCCGGCCTAAGCGCTCTACGCTGAAAAGCCGCTCCGATGTTGAACTGCAGCGCGACTTCACCTTCAAACACCCCGGCATTCGCTGGTCCGGCGTGCCGGTTATCGCCGCGAACATGGATACCGTCGGCACCTTTCATATGGCCGAGGCGCTGGCCGTATTCGACGTTCTCACCGCGGTGCATAAACATTATAACGTGGATCAGTAGCGTGAATTTGTGGTGCGGGCGCCGGAATCGGTACTGCGTCATGTGATGGTGTCTACCGGGACCTCCGCCGCCGACTTCGAGAAAATGAAGCAGATCCTGGCGCTGTCACCGCAGCTGAATTTTATCTGCATTGATGTCGCCAATGGCTATTCGGAGCATTTTGTGACCTTCGTCCAGAAAGCTCGCGAAGCCTGCCCGGATAAAGTGATTTGCGCCGGCAATGTGGTCACGGGCGAAATGGTGGAGGAGCTTATTCTCTCCGGCGCCGATATCGTCAAAGTGGGTATTGGTCCCGGCTCGGTATGTACCACGCGGATAAAAACCGGCGTCGGCTATCCCCAGCTGTCGGCGGTGATCGAGTGTGCCGATGCCGCCCACGGTCTGAGCGGTCAGATTGTCAGCGACGGCGGCTGCGCGGATTTCGTGATGCTAGGGGGTATGCTGGCTGGCCACGACGAATGCGAAGGCACCATCGTCGAGGAAAACGGCGAACGCTTTATGCTGTTCTACGGCATGAGTTCAGAGTCGGCCATGAAAAGGCATGTCAGCGGTGTGGCAGATTACCGCGCTGCGGAGGGTAAAACCGTCAAACTGCCGCTGCGCGGCCGGTGGAATATGCCATCCGCGATATCCTCGGCGGTCTGCGCTCCGCCTGCACTTACGTTGGCGCATCACGACTGAAGGAGTTGACCAAACGCACCACTTTTATTCGCGTCGCCGAGCAGGAAAACAGGATCTTCACCCAGTTGTAAACAGCGTCAGGCGGCGAACAGGACGCCGCCGCCTTAACCTGTCCCCGGTTGCGTGGTTCAGCGTTTCTGTCAGCCTGCCGTCTCGATGACCGTCTTCCCGACCCTGCAAAAAGATGTGACGACCGCGCGCCCGGCCAGCGCGTCCTTCAGCCGGCAATAATGCGCACCCGACCAGCGCGTCCTTCGGCCTGCAACCGTACGCGGCGGGTGTGCCGTAGTCGCGATCAAAACTGGCTAAAGACCTCTCCTAACTGTAGCAGCGGTAAATAAAGCATGACCACCAATCCGCACACCATGGCGCCCGTCAGCAACAGCAGAGCAGGTTCGGCCAGCTGCGCCAGCTGTTCGGCCTTTTGCCGCGCCTGCTCGCCGTGTAACCGCGCCAGCTGCGACAAAACCTCGTCCAGCGTGCCGGTAAGCTCGCCGCTGCGAATCAACCAGCGGCAATGCGCCGGAAACAGCGACGTCGGCGCGATGGGTCATCGACAGCGTTTGAAACAACTGATGAAGCGCGTGATGACGCAACAGGGGGCCCGCCAGCGGCAGCCACAGTGCGGTGACGCCAGCGCGGATGATAATGGCACAACCGTCGCCAGACGGCGTACAACGCCAGCGTGGCGGCGAGATACATCAGGCCCTGTTCCCCCGCGTGCGTCGCCAACCGCAGCAACAGGGCGGCGGTGGGCGGTAAAGGAACGCCGGCGCTATCATAAATCCGGGCGAAGGCCGGCAAGAGCACCAGCACCATCAGCATCAGAACGTCAACCGCGCCCAAACTGACCAGCAGGGATAGCGCAGCGACTGCATCACCTGCTGTCTAATGCGCCATAGCCGGGCTTCGCTTTGCGCCAGCTCGGCGCAGCAGCTGTCCAGTCTGCCGGTAAGCTCGCCCAGGGCGAACATGGCGCACCACACCGGCGGAAAGACCTGCGGCCAGGCGGCGCAGGCCCGCGACAGCGTCAGTCCCCGTTCGATATCCGCGCCGATCTGCGCCAGCAGACAGCGCCAGCCTGCGCGCGGGTATTCGGCGGCCAGCAGCGTCAGGCTTTCCCGCAGCGGGAGGCCGGCATGCAGCAGCGAGGGCGAGCCGGTCGGTAAGGGCAATCAGCGCCCGGCGTTGCCAATAGCGCGCCGGCAGCCAGCCGTGAATACGCAGGCGAAAGGGCTGGTAGCCCTGAGCCACTAAACGCAGACCGCAGTCGCGGCGGCTACGGCCTATTATCTCTCCCCGGCAGAATCGGCCTTCAGGGCACAGACCCTGCCAACGCCAGAGCCAGCGGCCGCTCATGGCGAATTACCCAAAACGCGCCTGAGTTCGGCGAACGAGGTTGTGCCCTGCTGCGCCAGCGCCATGCCGGCGCGCCACAGTCCATGGCCACCGCCGGCGTCAGCCTCCAGCAGGGCGAACAGGCCACAGCGGCCGGCATAGCCGTGCCGGCAGCGAACGCATCCTGCTGCCTGCCAGCCGTCTGCCGCGTCCTCCACGGGCGCCTCAGACCGAGGCGCACGCCGGCAGTAGGGGCACAGCTGGCGTACCAGGCGCTGTGCCAGCACCAGGCTCAGCGCCGGTCCTGCCTGCGCCGCGTCCAGACCGAGTTGGCGCAGGCGGCCGACGGCGTCGTCGGCGCACAGCGTGTGTAGCGTTGAAAGGACCAGATGGCCGGTGCGGGCAGCGTTCAGCGCTACGGCAGCGGTTTCCGGATCGCGGATCTCGCCGACCATCAGCACGTCCGGGTCCTGACGCAGCAGCGCCCGCAGCAGCAGCGGAAAATCCAGCCGCGCCCGGGAATTGACCTGACACTGATTAATACCGGTCAACGGCAGCTCAACCGGATCCTCCACGCTGCAAATATTGAGCGGGCGGCGGCGCAGCATATTCAGCATGGCGTAGAGCGTCAGCGTCTTACCGCTACCGGTAGGGCCGGTAATCAATATCAGCCCGTGGGGTTGCCGCAGCACGCTGAGCACGCGCCGCCTGAGAGGCGCCGGCATGCCTAATCTTTTAAGCGTCAGGCGCTGTGGCGAGCAGCGTAACAGACGCAGTACCGCTTTTTCTCCATACAGAGTGGGCAGTGTGGAAAGCCGCAGTGAACACGGCAGGCCATCGCCGCCGGCGTTGAATTGCCCGTCCTGGGGCTGGCGGCGTTCGGCGATATCCAGCCGCGCCAAGACCTTCAGACGTGCGACCAGACCTTCCGCCAGGCCGGCGGGACAACCCTGCGCGGCGGTCATCAGACCATCGACGCGTAGCCGCAGCCGGTAGCCCGTGGGCGAACAGGGTTCGATGTGGATATCCGACGCCTCGCGACAGAGCGCGCGCTGCAGCAGCAGATCCAGCGTGCCGGTTACTGGCATATCGTCGCGCAGCGGGGTACCGGCCAGCGCGCCTCGGCATGCGTACGGTTGAGCATTACGCATCCTCATGTTCAGCGCTCTGGAATAACGCCTCGCACGGCGCGGCAAGATGGCCGTCGGCCGCGGCGGTGTCGCAGCGATGCTGCCAGAGCAGACCGTCGCCCTGAGTTTCGGGCGTCATCACCAGCGTCAGCACCGCCAGGGGTTTGGCGGCCGGTCAGACTTATCACGCCCTGGCGCACGCTGACGCTGCTGACATAACGGGAACGATGGCTGGCCGGAATACCTTGCTGACCGGCATTGCAGCTATCGATGTCGCCCTGCTGCATGGCGCACAGCTCCACCGCCAGACGGTAGGGGCTGGCGATGCGCAGCATATCGGTCAGCGCCGCGCGATCCAGATAACGTTGATAGCCGGGCAGCGCAATTGCGCTAAGAATAGCGATGGTGGCGATCACCACCATCAGCTCCATGAGGGTAAATCCGCGCTGACGATGCATGTCTGGCCCCTTGGGTGAACGAAAACCCCTTCACCCTAGCGGCCCGGCAGGCGCCCGGATAGCGGCGGAAAGAAAAAGTGGCAGGCGGATTCAGCTCTACACCGCGCGGCTGCAGGTTGTGACAAGTAAATTGCGTGGCAGCGCGCAATAGTGATCGTTAATGAAAACGCATGGAGAGATCCAGCGCCCGCAGATGTTTGGTCAGTGCGCCGACGGAAATGTAATCGACGCCGGTCAGCGCGCAATCGCGCAGCGTAGCGAGCGTAACATTGCCGGACACCTCCAGCGCCGCTCGCTGGCGGGTCACCGCCACCGCTTGCACCATATCTTCACGGCTGAAGTTGTCGAGCATAATGATATCGGCGCTGGCATCCAGCGCTTGATGCAGCTCGTCCAAAGATTCTACTTCGACTTCCACCGGCACGCAGCGCCACGGCGTTGGCGACGGCATTGGCGATGGAGCCGGCGGCGATGATATGATTTTCCTTGATGAGGAA
This sequence comes from Pseudomyrmex concolor, assembly GCA_014839585.1. Classification (NCBI taxonomy): domain Eukaryota; kingdom Metazoa; phylum Arthropoda; class Insecta; order Hymenoptera; family Formicidae; genus Pseudomyrmex; species Pseudomyrmex concolor. Next base: position 5,408 of record QVOB01003021.1, on the reverse strand, counting down.
CGCGTCCGCCAGTCCAAGCCGGTGGTTGCTGCCGTCGCCGCACAGCACCGCGTATTTCAGGGCGGTCCGAAGGCCTGGCAAGGTTTTACGCGTATCAAGCAGCGTGGTACCGGTACCCGCCAGCGCAGCGACATACCGTTTCACTTCGCTGGCCACGCCGCACAGCGTCTGGACGAAATTGAGCGCGGTCCGTTCACCGGTAAGCAGTAGGCGCGCCGGCCCGCTTAGTCGGCACAGGGGTTGATTGGCTAGAATGTCATCGCCATCCGCAACCAGCCACTCAATCGCCACGCCGTCGCCCAACTGGTTGAATACCTCTTCAAGCCAGCGTTGGCCGCAAAAAACGCCGTTTTCGCGAGTGATAATCACGGCGCTGGCCTGACTGTCCACCGGCAGCAGCAGCGCGGTGATATCGGCCTGCGCGTCGGTGCCGCCGCCCAGATCTTCTCTCAATGCGGCGCTGACCGACGGCGGGATATCCTGTTGAATTCGAGCAAGCAATTCCGCCCGGCGGCGCTCAACGTTGTAACGGCGGGTCGACATAAAAATCTCCGTATCTGCGGATAAAGGGAAGCGATGATTCATGCTACCCTGAAGCCGGGCGAAGTACCATACTCGGTAAAATGAGGTCACCATGCGGTTGGATAACGGTTGGATTGCAGATGTGAAGCGCGTGCCTTCTCCCCATTGCGACGATCGACCGGCGAACGTATTTCCTACGTTGCTGGTGGTGCACAATATCAGTTTGCCGCCGGGCCAATTTGGCGGTCCCTGGATAGATCGGCTGTTTACCGGTACGCTGGATCCTGCGGACGACCCCTATTTTGCCGCTATCTGGCAACTGCGCGTGTCCGCGCATTGTCTCATCCGGCGCGATGGGGAGGTGGTGCAGTATGCTCCCTTTCATCGCCGCGCCTGGCACGCGGGGGTGTCCTGCTATCAGGGGCGTGAGCGCTGCAATGATTTTTCCATAGGCATCGAGCTGGAAGGGACCGATACGCTACCCTATACCGATGCCCAGTATCACACGCTTGCCGACGTGACCCGCTTGTTGATGCGCCATTATCCCATTACGCCGGCGCACATTACCGGCCATAGCGATATCGCGCCCGAGCGGAAAACCGATCCAGGACCGTCCTTCAACTGGCACGATTTTCGGCGATTATTATCACCACAGGCTGACGACATTTAACAGGGAGACGCGGGTTATGACGCTGTTTACATTACTATTGGTGCTGGCCTGGGAGCGGTTATTCAAGCACGGCGAACATTGGCAATTGGACCACTGGCTTGAGCGGCCGTTCAGCCGTCTGCGCGAGACGTCGCTGGCGCAGACGCTGATTCTGGCGCTGTGCTGGATGTTACTAGTCGCGGTCTGCCTGCGGCTGGCCTCAGGCTGGTTTTACCAAATCCCGTTGCTGCTGCTGTGGGTCGTTCTGGCGCTATTGTGCATCGGTGCGGGCGGGATCCGGCGCCATTATCGTGACTATCTGATTGCCGCCGCCCGCGGCGATATCGATGCCAGCGCGGCAATGAGCGAGGAGCTGGCGTTAATACACGGCCTGCCGGTGGAAGGCGCTCCGGCGGAACGGTTGCGCGAACTGCAAAATGCGCTGCTGTGGATTAACTTCCGGTTTTATCTGGCACCGCTGTTTTGGCTGGTAATAGGCGGCCCTTGGGGACCCGTGCCACTGGCGGGCTATGCCTTTTTGCGCGCCTGGCAAACCTGGCTGGCGCGCCGCTCAACACCGTTGAAACGCGCGCGCTCCGGCATCGATTTGCTGCTGCACTGGCTGGATTGGTTGCCGGTGCGGCTGGCGGGCGCGGCCTATGCCCTGCTGGGGCATGGCGAGAAGGCGCTGCCGGCCTGGTTCGCTTCGCTATGGGATATCCATAGCAGCCAGTATCAGGTTCTCACGCGGCTGGCGCAATTTTCGCTGGCGCGCGAGCCGCATCTGGATGCGGTGCAAACGCCCCGCGCCGCGGTGTCGCTGGCGAAAAAGGTCACATTGGTGATTGTGGTGGTGGTGTCGCTGTTGACCATTTACGGCGCACTGGTTTAATTCGCCAAACGCGGGCGGCGAGACCTCGATAGCCAGATGCCACTTGGCGCAAGGCCTCGCTTCAGTATTGGCGGAAACGACTGGTGGCAATGCGTTATCCGCCAATTCGGCACGCTATCGCCGCGGTAGGGTGGATGAGGCCCTCTGTTCCAGTGAGGCTATTTCCTTGATGCCGTCCGCTTTTAAGCGCCAGTCCGATTAAGTGCAGCCAATATATCAAAGAACGATGCGCGGCAAAGCGCTATAGTAGGAGCTAATGGCTCGATTCGACGCATTCAACCTATTTATCGTTTCCTCCGTGAGGGGGTTGTTACTGAGCCATAAACACGTATTGCAGTCTTTCCGGCTAAAAAAGGCAGGCACCGTGTCAATCAGATTATGGTCAGCTTTGAGGACCTGTATTACCGCCTTTTCAGGATCGAACAACCGGAGCAATTGATTGTGGCTGATATCGATAAAGTGCAGGTTTTTGGGTGGCGGATTATGTAGTTCAACCAGTTGATTACCATCGGCGATGATTTGTCCCACGCTGTCGGGCAGGCGTCCGAGATGCGTTAATTTATTATGACTGATTTTCAGCCGCTGCAAAGTTTCAGGCCATGTCGGCGGAGGCGACGTGATGTTATTTTCACTAAGATCGAAATGTGTCAGTGCCGGTGTCGTGGCAGAAAAATGCTGCAAACGACAATTTCTGGCCTCCAGCCACTTTAGTGAAGCGCTGGATAACGCATCCAAGGAATTTAATGGGTTATTATTCACCAACAAATGTTCCAGCGATTCATAAAGAGGAGCGGGTAGCGATTGAAGCGCGTTATGGCTAACGTTCAGCCGGGAGAGAGGCGCTGAATAAATGGCAGGTAATTGTGTCAGGCGATTATGGCTTATATCGAGCGACTCAATTTGGACAAGAGATGCCGGCGGAAGCTGATGAAGGGCATTGTGTGAGGCATCGATCTTTCTTACCGTGGGAGGGAGATAAGGTGGCCATTCCGTTAAATTGAAATGACTTAAATCAAGAGTATCTTCTTTTGAATGATGGCACTTTCTGATTTTATTCACTGCGGCTGCGCGCTGTTCCTCCCTTTCAGTTCCACTCTGCATCCAGATTTGTAACTGCTGTTCTAAGACTGTGGGTAAAGGCCTGGGTATCTCATTATCCATGTCCTCGAAATCCGTAACGGGAACATACCCCTGTGAGGGAAAGCGTCTTTCATACATGCTTGTCAAAAATTTAAACATCTTTTACCCCAATGAAAGAAAAAACGTGCGCCCGCTTGTATGAAGTTAACATTCATTCACACAAGAAAACGCCCCTACTATTAATAATACCTATCCCTATTTTTGATGCCTGTTTTATCTGTGCGGTTTTGTAGATAGCAAAAGAAGCATATTTTTATATAGGCCAAAAAGCAAGCGGCCAAAAATCGATTTTATTATTAATGTTGCTAATTTTATATTTAATTAATTATTTTATATTTATTTATCCTGACTTGATGAGAGCCTGGGCCATAAACCGGCCTAATGTAGTAATAATCTTGGTGATAAGCCTGCGACAATTCCTTAATGAAATTATTGTAGGTGAAATATTTTGTTTCGTCATCAATTGTTGACAGATAGCCAGAATTATAGAAATTAAATTTTTGGCCATTATGTTTATAGATGGTGCCGGTTATTCGTGCTTCGTCAAGCAAGGCGCTACCGCCATTAATTCTGAACACTCTTTTTCCCGCAAGGTCATAGATGTCTTGATGATGATAATGAAAATAAGAATGAAGCATTTCATGGTACAAGGCGATGGCAGGATTACGTTCGCGCAAGGCTCGTTAGCCAAGTTCTCAATGTTCGTACCCATTATGTCATTTTCAGGATCGAAAATGATGGTTTTTCCATTACATGAGTTATCTAACAAAAAGACCTTTTTTCCTTCTCATGATTGTACTCTTCTCACATCACCGTAAAATGGCGGTATTATATCCACCTTCTTATGTTCCAACATTTCAATCAAGCGTTTGCCAGAAGGGAGGGTGTTAATTGTGTCGAGATGCTTAATCACTTCCGTCTGAAAGCGTTGATTCCCATGGATAATTATCCCTTGTGTCACAGATGAAGCGTCTTCACCAGCTGTTGCGGCATGGAAGGGATCAGCACTAGCCGATGGATCATAAACTTTAGCACGAATATTCTTTTCATTAGCGTAACGTGTCACAGGCGTGATAGAGACATTGGTTATCGCGCCGTGGAGTCTTTTATATCGGTTTCTTATGTTTTGTTCTGCAACAAAGGCCTCACTATTGGCCAACGTCTTTATAGTGAAAGTTTTAAGTTCATTTATCGAGGGCTTAGCTGCGTGCTTGACATTGAAGTCAACCCATCGCTCTATTATCTCAACTTCGCTTAGGGAGTCTAACGCGGCGACTGTCGATACGGAAAATAATTTTGTGAGATAATTTTCATAACTATTCGCGAAGGCGGGGATAGCCCTTTTCTTAGTCACGCTGAGCAGTTGAAAACTCTGATGCAGATAAGGAGACGCCTGTATGAGGTCGTTGTGGCGTAGATGATTGTCAGCACGAATAAGTTTCTGATGCAGGTTCAGATAATTGAATGCTCTAGCGCATTTTCTTTTAATGCCATCTCGTTTGGCAATGCAATGGCCGAAATCCCCTAATTCACCAGGGACAACTCTTAAGGGATAGTTTAGTTAGATAATATATATTTATTTCTGATAAATCGTTATATTGATACACTATTTGCAATATAAAGTTGATGCTGTAAAAATTGACGATCTTCAAGCGGCAACAGGGAAAATCTAGTCTGTCCATGCTTAACCACCAGAGGATTGCTAGACGTGACGCCTTTCAAAAACGTTTGTGTAGGTGAATATTTTTCTAGCTTATACAACGCTGATGATACGTGAGGAATATGGTTGAATTCTCTCAATACATTTTCTAATGTTCCTTAATCCGCTGCGTCCGATATTATAAATTAACTCAAAACCGGGATCTAATTGCCTCATGAACTCTTTAGTTAACGCCTTCGCATATTTTTCGGTCATTTTTTGTTCGGGTTTCAATGCGGATATAAAGGCTTTTCGTATGTTTTTCTTTAACATGCGTGGCGTCCATGCCTTGATGTTGGTCTTCGTCAGCAGATTTAACACGGTTTTTCGACCGAGATTAGCCAGCAATTTGCCAAGCGATCCCACGTCTGGAATGAGAGAAATAATATCTAAAGAGCAATCAATGGTTGCCGCAGCGACATGCTTGGATTTGACCCTATATTTCCAGACGCAAGATCACTCTTAAGTTAGCGACTCACGCTGGCGACGATACTCTCGTGGTGAGC
>QVOB01003000.1:0-18386 GCA_014839585.1 Pseudomyrmex concolor | reverse complement strand
AAGAGGAACAGGAAAAGGGGAGGCGAAGAAGAGGTGACGAGAGGGATACATATGCGGTGTGTACGCGCTACAAACCCTCGCGATGGATTCGTATGTATCGTACATAGAACATACATACATAGAACCCGGGGGTACATGACGCCGGGGCGCAGCCACCAGGTTTTGCGGATATATACGGATTGCAGGTAGCAATTAAGTTTTACGAGCGCGCATCCTGGGTGAGACGCCTGTTTCGAACGCGTTGAGTGCCAGTCGTAAAGCCAGAGATGCGAGAGGGGTAGTAACTGCAACGGCAACGCCGCGGCCAGTTTATCCCTTTTCCCTTTTACAACGCGCGGAATAGACCAACGCGTCTGGGGCGGAGAATTCCCGGGGTGCGCCGGAAATTGATGGAAATACGAACGATTTTAATCATCGACGTGAACGACGAAATAAAAATAGTCACAAAGTAAAAACAACTTTTTTGAAATGAATGTAAGATTTTTTTCTAGTGAAAATCTTAAGTAGGTGACGGTTTGACGATTTACGTTACGTTTAGACCGTTTATTATAAAGTTTAGACAGGTTCGACACAACAATGCGCGTTCTAGGCATCGAAGCTATCGAAGCCCCACGTGTTCTTGTCATTTGACTCTCGGCCGAAGCGTGCTTCTTCGAAATTGACCCGCCGAAGCAGAGTCGAAAAAAAATAAACTCAAACTGTATGAAAAACTTTACAATTAAACAACGATTTTTGAAATTACATTCAAACTTCCTTCGTTCGGAAAATAATCGTCTGCCGAGACAAAGCAGAGTACTAAGCAAGAAACGAGAAGGCGAAACGTTTGATTGACACGTTCGAGTGTCTTCTTCACGTTCTATAAATCTCGACTGAAAATCTTCCGAGTACCCGGAAATTATGAAAACTTGTGCGTTTCGAAAAACTAGCCGTTGAATCGTTCGCCGACAAACGGAAACTCGCGAGCAAAAGATGAAAAACGCGCGCAAGGGCAGCGTAAGACAATATTCGATTGCTTCGCGGCACGAAGTTTTACTCTATTATGCATTACTCGAGAATAAAAGGAAGTGAAAGACTGGCGGCTAGCCCGTAACCATCTACCTGTTGCACAGGAGACGCAGAATCGCTCGTCGGCGCGAAACACCGTTCAAGAGATCGTTCCGAGAGGAAAAGATGTAGCGAGGAAATAAGGACACTGTGAAAGAAAGACGTTACGCGTTAGGAATAGTTTCTCCCCCACTGACATTTAGAATAGAGAACGAGAGAGAGAGAGAGAGAGAGAAAAAAAAGTGCGCAAACTCGATTCATTAAAAAAAAATGCCGGATATTGTTTTATTTTTGGTAACAGAGAAAGACAATAAAATATTTAATCTCCTAAATTGTAATATTTCGCGAAGCACTTTCTACCGCGAATCTCTTTCGATACGAAAAGATATTACAAAGATTGTGTAACACTTACCTTTGTAGCCGTCCTTCGATGATGGTCCATCGAGCAACGTGTCCTAGTCGTCCCCGAATTTGCTACGATCCCGAATATCCACTGACAGGTACTGGCAGGCATCTGCTATCTGAAACAATTAAAAAAATCACATTAAATTAGACTATAAAAACAATCATCTATGACAGAAAAAAATCACCAAAATGAACAATTTGCTCGCGCGCGAGTGATTATCAGTTATTGCTGTGTAAATTTAATTAGCAAACTGAGAAACTTTTTCGCAATTTTCGTCGCGACTTTCTCTGTAGCGGAAAGACGTGAGAAACTCAATATTGTTGCCGAGAGAGACGTCGATGGCCTAATTCGAGGAAAATTTAAAATGACTCTAAACGACTCGTCACTCGAGCCGAGCCGTTTGTAAAACGTCGTCGTAAAATCGAACGGATTGGCTTTACTGATGAAATTACAGCATTGACAAAGAGGAATCCCGTGGATATTCCGGGAAGAGAGTCGCGAAGGAGAAAAGCACCGCGTTTTAATGACGGGTGACATTGAAAAAGAGGAGACAAATACGTGTGCGCGCAGGTGCTCAACTGTGTCCGCGAGACGCGGTTCTGTTAATTTTCATTTGCACGCCTTTCGGACTCGCATTGTGCGTCGGACACAATCGAACGAAATCAATTGATTCGGAGGGAAGGCGTAAGGGGGAGAAACGCCGCGTATTTCCCCTCGAGAATCGTGCTGCACTCAAAGACTGCGGCTCGGCGTACCGTTACAAATGCAGCAACCCCAAAGAATGATAATAGGCCGCGTGTATCGTTAATGAACTCACCGAATGGCTATATGTGCACACGTTTGTATCGTTTATATGCGATATAAATCGCGAAACGTGGGGAGAAATGCGAGAACGTCTCTGCAGGCTGCAATGTTAAATTCGTTAACTCGAAACTGTTTGAAAATCTTCGTGTTTGTGTCGCGCGGCACAAAGGAAACGTTTCAATAAACGTCGCAGCGCTTCCGGGAGAGAATTTGCGATGACCGGCAGGATTTCATCGCGTTGATGAAAATACGCGATGAAATACATGCCCGGTATTGCAGTTTGTTGTCGCAAAAAAACAAAAAAAAATTCTCTCTGGCATTAAAATCCAGCAAAACTTGTTTCAAACGTCGTATAAATACAACGTATATTATTTTCAAAATTTATACAAACAAAATAATCAAAGATACAAGAGATTCGCGTTTGCGTTTTGCGAAATTTTACAATTCATAGAGTTTTGGCGGTTTAAGAAGACAAACATTATGAAAAATTCAAGTAAAATAAGCTCGATTTTAAAATTTTTACATTTTTGAAAAGATATGGTCAGATTTTGACTCTGTTTTATATTGCTGACATACTTGGAAATGCGTCTCGACATTCATAACCGCGCACGCACAAGTAATGCAACGTATAATTTCGCATTTTCGCATTGTATCCATAAAAACGGGTTAGAAAAATCAACGACTCGTAATATTGTTTGAGTTCACCGAAACGTAGAATTGTTCACTGTATCCACCGCCGCAATTATTCAGATTTTCAACCCGCTCGTTCATTTGGCCGGATAATTTCAACTATTCGGTCCAAATATTCCGCAAATTTAAATCGATTCCACGCGCTCGGTCTTATTGGCCGCACTACGGATGAAACTTTTTCGCCGTAACATTTAATAAAATAATAATAAAACGCACGAGGAAGAGATATTTGTATTATCCGGCTCTTTTATGTAATTGATTCTTTCTTTTTTTTCGACAAAATTGTTGACTTGAACATCATGTTAATTCGAACGTTTCCGTTTTCGGGGTAATTTTCCGCGCATGCACGCGCTTTCGTCAGTTTAATGAGAAACGTTTCATAGATACATTAGCGATCATAATCGGTAGCTTAATAAACGCAAATACTAATCAGCTAACAGTGATTGTCTTTCATTATCGCGGTCGATATAATTATTTTCTCGAGGGAGAATCTGTGCGCGGTGAGGAGAGAGGCGGAGGAAGAGAGGGAGAGAATAACCGAGAGGCGCATAGGAGCGCGCAGTCATTCAGATAATACCTATTTAATTAACAGTATACATCATCAGGGCAGATATCGCTCTTTCCAGGAATCGAATTAAATTTGCGGCGAGCCCGTATAAATCGTATTAAGCTCTTTGCGGGTCCGCCGCCATTTTCCATCCCGGCGAGTATTTCCAATTCGTATCTACGGCACACGCCTTGCTCTCTTAACCCTTCCTGATCACTCTGTGCCTCGACAGTTCCACTCCGTCGATCCTTTGACCCGCCGAGCAAACCATGACACCGTCCCTCGTCTGCCGGAATGCTTTGAAAGTCATCTCCATAGCGCGCTCGCTAAAGAACTTGCGCGCTATACAGAGGCGCTATATAGAACGGAGATAGTTTTATCACACTTTGATGGCAAGAGGACCCTCGATCGACGCGAGAATAAATTTTACAGAATTTGCCTTAAAACTAAATTTCACATAGCTTGAAATTTCATTTTTGTCTTTTTACGTTGTCCCTAATCGATCACACAATCTGTGTGATCGGCAATACTTATTCACTAGCAAATATTCTCTCGAACATTGGAATAAAATGGATGTTACACAAGATGTATAATATCATGTGCGAATTCTCTTGGAAAAGGATTCTCGACGTAAACGAAATTTTTTTTTGGACATCTCGAGGCGCGTGCAAAGATCGACATCTTTTTATGTGTTTTATACAAAGAAAATGCATTTCGCGGGACGGAGTCGCGTCGCTGCTTTGAAAATTTTCGTCAAGACGAGCGCCTCTCCCTGTGTACACGCGCGCCTAGCGAATTTTTCAATCACGTTTTGCGCTGACAGGATTAACAAAGCGCGCGTCCGCAACGCACGAGAAGAGTTTCAAGACTCATTTCATGCAGAATCGAATTGGATTTTCAGGTCGGGTGTGTGTGTGTGTGTGTATACATATAACTGTAACCCGCGACAGAGATAGAGAGATAAAGAAAGAAAAACGCGCGGGAAAAGAGAAAGAGAGAGATAGATATAAAGAGAGAAATACGAGCTGGATCGTACATCCCTTTGATGTGCGCCGTCGGCTCGAAGCACCGCCGCGCCCGATGCTCTTTTAGCAGGCGAAACGCGCCGCGCTTTGTTACATCGACGCTAAATAATCGGTTTATAAAAATTCATGGCGAGTCTAGTGAGGCGGGTTTTATATCCGGCATCACACTCGGACTGCATTTCTCTCCGCCACTTCACGCGCCCGTATCTTCCCCTTCCCCGCTCTTTGCGCCCGCAATATCACCAGCGAGACGATATGACGAGAGCTCGCAAATTAAAAAAAAAAAAAAGAGAGAAATGAAAGAGTTATTACGCATTCGCAAAGTCAGAGGAAAATATCTATTCGCGATCGAAAGACGAAAATTGTATAAATGCTCGCGAAAATTAATATCCTCTCGCGAAAACAATCAGAGCAACAAATTTTAATTATTTAAGCCGTTATTTTCGGCTAATTTTCTCGAACGACGCTTTCAATCCCCTATTTGCCGCTCGAATTAGCGCTAGATTAATGCACCTGTCTGTACACGTATATATCAGCCATATTCTCCGAACCTGAATTCAACCTTCACCTTTCGTATCGCCCACAATTCGTCTTTGTCGAGGGCGTTTCAGACGTGCCGTGTTATCTCTCATTCTCTCCCACACATACACACACGTTTGTTCGTGCGATTGCAAAATGTGCGCGTCGAGAAAATAGCGCGCAACACGAGCGCGCAATTCCAAATGAATTTTCACGTTTCAATTTTTAACTGAAGAAAGAGAGAGAAAGAGACAAATTAATCTAATTTGCGATGTTTTTTCGTCGGAAAATTTCAATCGTGGAAGAAAGAAATAAAATTATGAACAAAGCGAATAAAAAAAAATGTTTTCTCTTTCAGTCGCGGTTTTCCTGATGCAAAGCCTCATCGTGGCGTCGATCGAGCCGGACGTGACCGGCGACATAGCGGAGGACGACGTGGAGGAATTACTGACGAATATGAACTTCACGACGTTCAAAGAGAGATACCGGAGATTGATACCGTACGTGAATTTTTTCGTGGCTAACAATTACTTGCAAAATCAGGCGGTGCTGGCGCAAAATTACGCGAAGGAGCTTCAAGATAACGACCTGCCGCAGCAACAAGCTCTGTTATCGCGAGCAAACGGTAACAACTACCGTGTCATCTCGCCCGGTCAGGATAAGAAATTCATCCCTTCCGTGCAGTTCGATCCGAGAAACATCGGCGGTGACAACGACTACTTCACGCCGGTCAAATACAACGTTAGGATCAATTACGCGGATTATTCCACCCCGTCTTATCAGATCTATCATCTGCGGAAAACGTACCCCGAGATTACCACACCTGCCGGCCCGATTCCGCTCAAGGAGAATCGATATTACATTCCCGCAAGACCGTTGCTGCGACCGTCCGCAAATATGAGAGAACATCTGATCCAAAAACCGTTAGTCGGCAACTCTCAGACCGATTACAATCATCAGGATTACACGACAACAAAGCTGCTCGCAGCTGTTAATTACCCGAATAAGGGATTCGAAGGGCTCAGATACATCCCGGCGGTGCCTGCGGTGCACTCGAGCGCACAGCAACAGCAATCGATGAAACCGTCGACCGTATCGCAGATCTACCGAAAGCCGAATATGAATCTGAATAGCTTGATCGAGAGCTTCAAGCTGTCCGAGCGGTTGCCTGAAAACCTGAATAAAAACAATCTCGACAGCAGCGTAAAAACGCTCGTGGAGATTTTCAATATTTTGCACAATTCGCGACAGGAAAACTTACCGCAAAGGGGCCCGCAGTTACCGCCGCCCGTCGCGTCTTCCAGATTAACTGGCCACGTCGACTACAACAAACCTAAAACGCGACCGAAGGTGATCACCGAGACGAGATTTCAGCTGACGCCGAGTCCTTTGATAATTACCGAGGATCCCGAACGATACAAAACGGAGGATGACGTTCAGATCAAAAGACCGCCGCAACCTGATTACAATGCGAATCACGTGAAAAACGAAAAGGTGCACTACTACGTTCCTTACGTTCAGGATATTTCGAGTAATACCCAGCAACACTTCGGACCAATCTCCGTGCCCGACAAATTCGTCGAAAACTCATACGAGGTTACTCAGAAAAACGATATCCTGCAGAACGAACAATACACCCTGCCCATCTCCACCGAAGCGTCCACGAGTCACGGATACGTGGCGCCGAACGAGCTCACGCGTCCCGAAAAAAAACCGAAACCATCCGTCAAGTACGGCGCGACACGCGGAAAACCTCACGTGGATTATCCCGCGTACGCGATTATACCGGAAACCAATTTCAGTTGCAAGGATCAAAGGTACAAGGGATTCTTCGGCGATCCGTCGACCGGATGTCAAGTAAGTGACGAAATATTTTATTATGCGCGCGCTTCTTCTTTTATTTTATTTTTTAATTCATCTTTTTTTTCTTTTAATTTCGTTATTTCATCAGGTGTGGCACTACTGCGATCTAAACGGTGGCAAATCGTCATTTTTATGTCCGAACGGCACGATATTCAGCCAGATAGCGTTGACTTGCGACTGGTGGTTCAACGTCAAGTGCGAAACAACCACTCAGCTGTACGTGCTGAACGAACGGCTGTACAAATACATCTTACCCATTATGCCGAAATTTCCCGAGGACTTCACCGGTCCGGAAGTGGATCGATATTTGGAACTCAAGTTTAAAGAGATGGAAGCGAAACTAAAAGAAAAGAAACTGAAGAAACAGCAGGAAGACAAAGATAAACATAAAGGCAAGCCTCAGACAACGGACGACGACGACGACGACGACGACGACAACGACGACGAATAGTAAAAATTGTTCGCGCTATTATACGATAATAAATAATAATTTAATTTAAACGTATGATGTACCATGCGCGACTTGTTGCCATCACGATATACGAATTATCTCGCGGGAACGAAAACCGTCGGCAGATTTTGCCACCTTGCGATGCGCAAAGTCATACATAAAAGTGCAATATTTATATGATAGTATTGCGTACGTTTTTATTTTAATGATAGAGAAAAAAAAACACTTTTATATGACGCGTAAAGTAAGTTAACTTATATACATTTATATACACATTTTTTTTTTAATTATATACATTTATATACAAATTTATATGACGCGTAAGTTAAATTATATATATATGTTATGGTCAAAGCCCGAAGCACGAGCGGTCCACGAGAATTGACTGGTCAATGCGCAAAACAACAGTCAAAGCCCGAATGGACATTTGAGACGTATAAAATATTTCCTTTATATCACATATCGTACACGTATAGGCGAGAAAGGAATTCCGCTCTTGCATCTCTTCCTCGTAAAAACTTAACTCAATCTAATCTATAATATGTTACTGCGATAATAGCGTACATTGAAAAGTATGCTAAAAAATTTCTGGCTTTAACCATGCTCCGCGCATTGACCAGTCTTAGGATCGCTCGTGCTTCAGACTTTGACCATAACATATATATATCAGTCTGCATACGGGTATAAAATGGCTGATGAGATTTTAGTATTTACGTCTCTCTCTCCCTGCTAGTCATACATGTTTGTGTGTTTATATATTATGCTTGTGGGAAAAATTAACGAATTGTTTAGCCATTTATCCATAAATAAAAATTCAACTATATAGAGATTACTTTGCGTATATATAATTCATTAAAAAAAATATGTACTTTGAAACATCAAAATAATGACGTATTTGCGCTACGACAAAGCAACAAATGATCTATACATATTGTTTCTCTATGTGTACCTAATACTTTGTTGAAGTGTTGTCACACATTTATTTATATGTATATAAATGTCGCGTTTGTAAAAATGTTTCGCCATTTGTCTGACGATAAGCAACATATTCCGATAAATACATACAATATATGTGTTAATATATTTATATAAATATGTATCTTTTATATTTTTAAATGCAATTGCATATAAAATGTGATTATTATCCTCTAATATTATATTATTCTCTAATAAATATAAAATCGTAAAAATGCCCCTAGAAAATTATATTTATTTTAAATTTCTGTATGCAGAATGTCTCGTAAGTCAAGGTATATCTCAATCGCTCAGGAGATAATTGAGATATAACAAATTGAAGTCATACTCTAATTAAGTAAACACACACTTGACTATAATTTAATTATTAATTTATCATTTTTGAAGAATAAATTCTAAAAAACTAATTCAAACGTAAAACAAATAAACAATTACTCACTTTTGCGTTCAAATCCAACGAAATACGGCCGTGCCCTTGTCATCTGGGCATAGCGTGCCCGTGAAACTTTGTTTTTCACGTGTTGACACATTAGTTTTCATCCTAGTTCCTCGCAGCGTTTCTCGTAACACTTATTTCTACCGATTGTTTCCATTATCCTGTAAAGTCGTAAATCTCTAAATAATCGACGTGGTATTCTTAAAATAAATTCACGCAAGCGTTGCGAGTCGGAATTATTCAATAATAAAAATAGAAGAAAAGAAAACAAGTTCTTACCTTGCGCGTATCACAATAAAACTTTGATGTCAACTGCATTCACGCACACGATAACACTGTTACAGACGGTGGTCGGCAATGTAATGTTTGGAGATTGCCAAATCTAGAGTTTTCCGTCTGTAAGATCAATACTTAAATTTCCCCTCCACTATCTCTTGTTTCACGTGTTCCGGCGTATTAGACCCGGGTCGCCATCTTGCCTGCGATAAGAAGCAGCCGAGCACATATGCGAGACACGTTCGGTTTCATGCATATACGCGCATGATCTATAGTATACTAGAAATAAATGCGTGCATATATGCACGAAACAAAACTAAAATTGAGCGGCTCTTCGCGCGCATTTTACGTCTTCGATCACGTCGCGATAGCAGATGTCGCGACTACGTACGCGCGTCAATGTGATTGGTTCCTCGATCCGCGTCGCGACGTGAGAACCAATCGATTGTCGATTCAACTGAGTGAATTCAGCCAATCGCTTAACGCCACCAGATGGTGTTCCGACATACCGAGGCAACTCGGTGGTGGTACGACGTCTATCGTATTTATGTTCCCAGCGCTCTTGGCTGGAGCGTCTGAATTCGAAAATGAAAAATCGTCTAAGACAAATCAATTAAGTTTCTGTTAAGTTTCTGTTTTAATTAATATTGACTTAAGTTTCTGTTTTAATATTTAATATTTTAATTGACTTAAGTTTCTGTTTTAATTAATATTGACATAGGCAAAAACCATATATTAGATTGTTTAGAAAGCTCGTAGCGTTTTCTACGCAGCAGATGGCAACATGTCCGAAACGTACACATTATATCGCGCAAATATTAAAAGCAAGAAACATCATATATGAGCATCTGCAGAAACTCAATTATGTTAGTCGATAAGCTCTTAAATTTCATTAAAAAAAAAAACGCTATAAAATCTAGTAAAACCGCTATAGTTATAGCTGTATATCTTCTTTTATCTGTTTTGCAATTTAAAAAAAAAAACCCGAAGAAATTACATTGCACAAAGAATTTACAATGTTTTGTCTACTCGCTTTAGCAGTATTATATTTTATATATCGCTCAATATTATATTTTACGTATTTTATATATAATTTACGTCGTTATATATTTTTATTCCAGATAAGATCGCTAGATCGACGTCTATTTGAGTAGCGATGCCGCATTAACGGGCCGTGCGCGAGTGCGAAAAACGTATTTGATGACAGTAACCGGACTTCTAATCGCATCCTTCAACTCTCGCGATATAACCGGGAGCATTTTCCGGGGGTTAGAGGCGAACGAGACGAGGGGTGAAGGTGACAAACACGTGTCACGGATAGGCGGCATTTGTGAGCGAGATGGGCGGCAGCCTTGAATGCATCTCTTTCTTGTGCACGAAACAGCCAGGTTGAGCAGCGACGGCGAACTCCGCTCGAGGCGCGCGAAACTAGCTCGGGAGCTACAAGTGGTGATAAACGGCCGAATCCTCGTTATTACCCATTGGGGAGAATTCCCGCGGAATTCTGAACGCGTGCCGACTACTTGTCGCGCGCTGTTTTTTCCGACCTAGTGATCCCAATGGAACCCTCTCCTCCCGGGTTTTCTGAATACATGCGATCATGTAGCGGGTAGTCGCGTTCTCTTGTTAACTTTGCCAAACACAAACAATATGCTAACAAAATATAAATATTTTTCATGTTTCTGTTGCTCACCGAAATTGCGAAGATTTTTTAACGAGATTATATATAGAGATACGTTTTTCTTATATATAGAGATACGTTCGCGCGTTATACAATTAAAGTGTTGTTTTTTAATAAATTACAAAACAAAATACAATAAAATATACGACGCGACTTTTATCTTTACATCTGTCGGAAGTTCGTTGCTAGTTTATTACGTAGTAATTAAGTGATTGAGAGAGTGATTTGCGAATAAAAAAGCTAATTCGCAACAAAGAACACTGTAACAAAAATGTCTCGAATCTTATTATTGAGATATTGTGACTTTGTTATTTGCTTTTCCATTTATCTATCTAGTTATTTTGTTTCATAAAAAGTTAACCGGACAATTGGGAAACAGATGATAGATGTTCGCCGATCGCACAATAGTTATCATTCGTCATGACACCTCATCGTTACTTACGGAAAGTTCTCCGTGTACGTCGCAACGCGAGAAATCACGACGAACCGAAACGCGCCGACGTGTTCTCGTAACTCGAGCCGCAGGGAATCGACTAATTTAGTTCGTGAGCTAGAAACCACGCGCTGAACCACGTACTTCTGCTCCCTTCTCAAGTAAAAAAAAAAAAGCATTTACATATTGTCGAACATATTGTTATGTTAATATGTATGTACAAAGTATTGTTGCGTTCAATACAAGAGATGATCTTTGATTACAACTTCGGCGCAGTTTGGGTCTGTTATTCGATCATCGTCAGCTCATTTTTGTTCGTTCTTATGCCAGAAATATACTTGCGTTTTAAAACTACGAACGTCTGTTGTTGCATAATTATTGAAACAAATACAAATACTCGTCACGTCACCCTCTTGTCATCGGTTGGCAATTAAAATTCTTATTTTTAACCGCGCGACTTTATATCAACACAGAACAACCAAGTTGAATTAAATGATGACTATTAGTACTAGACTTTCCTTCATGAATAACAAATGGTATGAATAATTGATAAGTCACGCCGGAGACGACATGATGAATGGAGTGTGTAAAAGTGCAAACGAAGTAAAATACCTCTCTCCAACTGTTTGGGCGCTCTATCTTCCTATTTCTCGTTTAGTCATTTCAGCAATATACTCTCGATTTTCTTCTTTTTTTTTTTTAAAAAAGAAAACGTATTATAAAAGCACAGCGCAGCAAGATCCACAAGGCTTTTAACTTTTTTTCACGGAAGTTGTTATATAGCGCAAGACAAGATTCACAAAGCGCGAGGAATTAATCTTTTTAAAAATAAAATCAGAAGCGCCCGGTAAAACGTCGGATAACTCATTGTATATACGGCACGATGTTCAGCTGGGATAAGAGGAGAAGGGTAGAGCAGAGAGTTAAAAGAATATTCTATACGATATTACCCTGAAACTGTCGGATTTTAATATTCCGTCTTTTTTTTTCTCCCCTTCCGCACTTGTTTTAAACTTCCCGGATTTTCTCCCGATGTTTGAATCTCTCTCCCCGTTCACCGCTCCTCCTCCTCCGAATATATTGTCTGTCACTCGTGCTGTCGTAAATCAGTTTGATCCGAGATCGTTCCGATACTTCGACATTTCGTCACGTCTTGAAAGTATACGGTAAGAAAGTGAGGAAAAAAAGAAAACGAAGAGGGAGATTCGACGCTGCAGCGTGGAACGAACAAATAAAAGCGAGAGAGTGGTATAGCGATAGATGACATAAAGAGAAAAGTACAGCTGTCATTGCCATTATCAATGTGTTGTCGTGTGGGTGCCGTCATATAATGGGTATTGCTGCGAAACCGTACGGACGTCAAAGTGCGAGAATCGAAGAAAAGGAATGCGTGTTCTCATGGAAACGCGAATAAGAAGGAAGAAACGCGATTGAGGACGGGGAGGGAAAGGGAGTGAGAATATCCGCATGACAGAGTCAGCTAAGAACGTGGACGAAGAGAAAAAGAGAGAGAGAGAGAAAGCGCGCGCGCGAAAAGAATGAGAAGGAGAGACGGCAAATAAGCGGAAGAGGGTGTGCATAAGAGAGAAAGAGGGAAAATATTCGTGCAGCGCTATCGACCACGCGCTTACTTTGCCTTCTTGTCTCTCTCTCTCTCTCTCTCTCTCGTGTCTCGTTTCGTATCCTCCGGTCTTCGGAGTAGCTTTGCTCTCTCCCAAGTCTCCGGCAATCAAGAGAGCCGACATTCGCTATCCGGAGCCGGGACACGGGATCCCCCGCCTGTGAAGAGCCAGGAAGTCGCAATAAAATTGACGTCGAAAAAGAAAAGAGATAGAGTCGTTAATTTCCTCTCTAGCCGCCTCGCTCTGTACCGAGGTCGGTTCTGTCTTCGTCATTCTTTCACGAGGGAGGGAAAAGGGAGAGGGTGCATATTGCAAACTGACTCGTATTCTCGTGACCCGAACCCTCCTTTCGTTCTCGCGTCGGAAACGACATTACACGCTTGACTTTACAGGTTGCCGCGCAACGAGAAGTCTTGAAATTGAAAGGAGGTACGCTACGTCCCGACTAATTCTTAATATTCTCGGTTTCTTTTCTTTGCTAACAGAAATGCTTTTATATATATTACATTTAAATGTTAGTCTATATATATTAGGCTTCTTAAATGTCTGAAAGTGTTTAATTAACACTACAATTTAACAGCGAAAGAAAGAGAGAGAGAGAGAGAGTAAAATATAATGACAAAAATTTCCATCCGCCTACGTTAAATTAAACGAACCGTTTCGTTTAACGGGCTTAACACGCGAAGCAGCGACGTTTACCGTACATAGGCATTAATTATTACACGCTACAAACTTGCCGCGTGTTTAAAATAAGAAGCTGGCTATTTACGTTGTTTCGCGTTTACTCTCCCGCTTCGGATTCGTACTTCTGAGTGCTTTTGCTAATTAACGGTCCGAAATCTTTAAATAGAAGATGAACCTGAAGTACTACACACACACACACACACAGTCATGTCAAAATTCGAGGAAAAGTAGAAATCGCATTTGCGTGACAGATCGAATGAATTTTGAGCGCAATTTTGTGCGTTGTATCAATTGTATGCGCGGTCGACTACCTAACACGTTAAAAAAAATTTTATAAATTTACATAATCAAATGCGTGATCTCAAACAGATTGCGAGATGCGATTTTAAATTATTTACTTTGAATGTATGTTTTCGGAAACACACGCAATTGTCAGTCGAAACAGAATCCCTCCCGCAACCACATTCGTCGTTATATTTACGACGCGCACCCGCGAGGTCCAATGTTTGAGTACGAATCGGGCAATCAGTCGGGATCTGTGTGTGTGTGTGTGTGTTTGTTTGCGAGCCCTTCCGAAATTCATTAGCGTGCGTGCTTTTCCGCAAACGCCTACGTGACGACGCGGGATGACGCGGGTCGTGCGGTGTCGAGACGGCAATTTTCATTGCAGGCGTGCGAGAATAGACGACGTTGAAGCGTGATTTTCCGCGGGAGAGAAGTTTTCCCTCTCAAGAATCCCTCCCGGGAAGTAAATGACACACGAAGGGGGAGGAATTGGATCGTGTAATTCAGGAAACGAGGACGGAGATGGCCGCCGTGGTGGCACGAAAACCCTCCCGCTACAAGCGGGACGACTATACCGCAACGCGGATCATTACGAGAACTTTGACGAGTCCGGAGAAAATCGGCCCCGATTTATTCTCGGCGATTGTTCATCAAGCACAAACGGATACGCAACATACAAGGAGAAAGCATGTGATATCGATTACGCGCGCGCGCACGCGACGTGTTTCTTTTCCGTGTTTGTTATCACGGAAACGACGCAATTGTCACGCGGAGTTTGTATTCAGCTCGTTTCGGGGAGAAACTAAGCCGTTATTCCAATTCGGATTCTTTTTTTTTTTTTTTTTTTTTTTTTTTTTTTTATCCAAAATCGTTCCCGGTCTTTCCTAACAGAGCAGTCGCGTTTTTACAACACGCGCGCGCGTACGCGATTTTCCTTCTCTGCCTGCCTGTTCCACGCAATGCGACCGCGAGTAAATTCGTGTGTTCGACTCGCCGCAGGGAAGAGACGGGATTGCGGACGGCACTTCCTCTCTTCTCTCTCCCCCTCGATATACGTGTGTGTGTGTGTGTGTGTGTGTATGCAACGACAGTTTTATATAGAAATATCGAACGAATCACGGTTGCATAAATTCATCGCGAAATCGCAATTTCGTGTTGGCCGACCAGTTAGCAAACCGACGGGAACAAATCGATGTCCTCTGGGCCCAACGGCAAATTAATATAGCTGCCGTCAGGCTCCGTTCGATGATACGCAACAAATTGATGAAATGATTATTGCGCGCACCGATACATTATTAGATGCACCGGGGGAAAGGGGAAAACGCTGCCATATGCAATTTCAGCTCGTAATTATTCAGCAAGAAATTATTTATATTTCTTTGATATTTTTTTCGCGTTTTTTTTCGGAGCTTTGTGTGCGCATTTACAAAATACTTTCTCACAGATTTCACACTGATGTTCTCTGAAAATATTATACGTACTTATTGTTATTTATCCGGAAAGAAAAAGCCCCGGGAACATTCCTTAAGCTATTTTTTTTTTTTTTTTTTGTTACTTCTATGCTTTCTAGTTTTTCACGGCGTAAAAAAGTAGAGTAGTAGCCTTTCATTTGCTAATCCCGTGTGCATATACCTCGTGTACATACATCTCGAATGTGTGGATTTTTTTCTTCTATCTTTCTCGTAAAAAAGCGCGTAAATTTAGCATGAAAATCCGTAAATTTGCACGAAGATTAAATGTAAATTTTACGCGATTTTAATAACGCAGGAGAAGAGTGTGCCAAAAATCGTATCAATATTGAAAATTAATAAAAAACCACTCGCTCACATAAATGCACAAAAAATTTTAGATCAAAAGGCCTAGAAAGAGCTTTGTGTGCGAGATTTTACATTTAATGTAACATTTGTAATGGAACACTTTCCCACCCTTACTGGATCTTTTCTCTGAAAATTGTAAGATTATTACAACTAAAGAATATTCAAAAATCTACATTTAACAATACAGGATTTGAAACAAATACATAGAAATTATTTCGAATCGACAAATTTTGTTCAAAATTCACAGAATTACAACTGTCAGTCAGTACGTCTGCGTTGCGTGAGCAAATATGTAAATGCACAAAGCAGGCGAAGTGTACAATCTCACATAAACACATGATCTCGCACACCTCAGCTCGTTTCCATAATATCTTGAAATTCTCTCGAAAAGTTACTCGATCGCTCTTCACCATCGCGACTAAAGGACTAATTGGTACGCGTTTATGTAGTAATTGACAACAATACACGTAATTTTTCGGCACAACCGAAAATGTTTATGTTCACAATATGTATAACCGTGTTTCATTGATATTATTCGGCATTGCTCGATCAAATGTAGCGCAATGATTTGTGCGTGGGGTGCACCCGAGCGACCTAACACTTTCGTTTAATATTCCGTCGTTTAATATTTCGTCGTCACACGGAAAGAGAGAGAAAGAGAGAGAGAGAGAGAGAGAAAAACTGCGTATAACGACGCTGGTTAAATATAATCACCAGTTCGCTGTTCATCGTCAGTAAAGGCTCGGGTCCCGTTTTACGCCACGCTTCGATGACGACGTCAAGAGAAGACTGCTGAGTGTCGGGGATTTCCATTTTTTGTATTTTCTCGTCGTCGTCGTCGTCGTCGTCGGAGTTCCCTAGACAGCGGCGAACCGTGCTGTTGCCGGCAGGTTGAATCGTGAAAACAAAAACAAAAAAAAATAAAAAAATAAAGAAAAATAAAACGCACAGATGGAAGCGGAAAGAACGGTCCTGTTGAGAGGTACGAGCATGACGATTAAGTGAAAAGAGAGCCTATGCTCAATTTACGAAAGCTCGGCGCGCGCTCCCCTCTCGCACTACCCCTTATCAACTGGGATGCATTACTCCTCCCTAAAAAAACGCAAGGTACTCAATCACGGTCCTCTTTAAATACTTATCATTCGTTACGCCCGTTAATTAACAAGCTTTTGTATAAGTATGCTTTTACATTCATTTGCGCTAGTTTGACGCGAGCGATTATTAACTTTCTACATGCTACAGCTTTGAAAATTCTAATTTAGGTAATTTCACGATTTACGTTTTTTTTTTACCGGGATAATTCAACGTTTGAGAGTCATTATCGATTCATGAAACAAGTTTCATTGAAAGTTTTGCTACGAAGATCAAAAACAACCCTTCCGAGTTCGCAGTTCGAGGCTTAAAACTTCTGAATCCGCAGAAATTAAAATTTTTTTAACATTTAATAAATAAATTTTTTTCAGAATATACTTATCGTCGACTACACCGAGTCGTGACTGAGTGAAAGCCGCTCCGACACGTGGATCACCCCGTATCTCTCTTTCTCTCTCTCTCTCTCTCTCTCTCTCGCCTTCACCCTCATTCCTTCCGCGTACACACCCTCCACTACTTCCGCTCTGATTTACACGTACTTACGAGCTGCTAAGCCTCTAAGCCTGCACTTGACGGCTAGCATGCAGTAGGTGCTCGGTCGCTCCGCACCGGAGGGAGAGGAAAAGCTCAAGGGAAGTTTATTAAAGCTCGACTCCCGACGGCCAAACGAAAGATTTCACTGTACATACTATCAGCAGTTTAAGCTGGCTTGCATCCTCGGAATTCACTCACTCTCTCCCTCCTCTTTCTATGCAGTATCCCATAATGCGCGTTTGGGATTCTCCAGATTAACCGGAGAGTTCGATCGTGTTCGATTTATCGTCCGAAACTTTGCTTCTGTTTTTCGAGATCTCAATTATCCGACGTGTGATGATGAGACAACGAGTGTTACCGCATTTATACGTCGCTCTTCCGAATTACGAACTTGCGAGATTTCGCGGCTCAAGTGTGTGACCTTTGTTCTCCTTCCCTGTGACATTGCGAAAACGATTATTATCGCGCGCGCGGCGTACTCTCTCGAGATTGAGATCAGTACGAACGTTTCGCACAAAGAGTATTTAACCAATGACGAACAGAAGAGAGAGAAAGAGAGAGAGAGAGAGAGAGAACGTGCGTGTGACGTTTCTGTAATAAAGTAAGACGAAGGGAAGCTGCTACGCCTCGTTAGCGCTAGCTTCGCCGTGAAAGACACGTCGTCGCTGTCGACTACGACGCACCATAACGACGGAGCAGCTACAGAACATGTAGAAGGATATGCATGTATTTGTATGTAATGCACACATGTGCGAGGTTTAATTAAAAACCTCGTAGAGCCCCGGGAACGTAGAAGAGAAATAATACCGCGTCTTGCGACGCGGTTTATCTGGCGAGTGTTTCTCTCCCGCGAATAAGAGAGAAGCGAAGGTAAAAACCCTCGCGAAGGTAACTGAAAATCCAACTAGTTTCTGCGAAACGAGGACGCGCGGCATTACGTTTTGTAATACTTCATCACAGACGTGAGTTAAATCTTAAGCTCGACGTAATTGCGGGCGCACTTCGACGTGGAGCGGCTTTGCCGCGCGGCTCCTTTTCGTTTCGCGCAGAATCTCTCGTCGTTGTCGTTGTCCGTCGCCGCGCGATAATTGCGGAAGGGAACGTCCGAATTGTAAGGCGAAGTAAAATTACTCGAAAGACGAAATATGTAGCTTTTCGAGAAGAATTGAATACGATTAATAAATTTTTTTGATACGCGAAGA